>JAKCPB010000858.1:0-75456 GCA_021442155.1 Cymbidium sinense | reverse complement strand
GTTTATGTTTAGATTTAGGTTTATTTTTTAGTTGAGTTTTATTTTTATTTTATATTTTCGATTTAGATTTTATTTTTTATTTTTAGTTTTAGGTTTAGGTTTTTAATTTATTTTTTAAGGTATAGGTTTTAGGTTTTATTTTAGTTTTATTTGTAGGTTTTATTTTTTAGTTTAAGTTTTGGTTTATTTTTAGTTTCTTTTGTTTTATTTTGTTTATGTTTAGGTTTAGGTTTAGGTTTATGTTTTATTTATTTTAGTTTCATTTATTTTAGTTTAGGTTTAGGTTTATTTTATATTATTTATTTTATTTTTAATTTAGGTTTAGGTTTTTTTAAGATTAGCATTTTAGTTTTATTTTTTATTTATTTCTAGGTTAATTTTTTAGGTTCAGGTTTTTATTAAGTTTTTATTTTATTTTATTTTAGGTTTATTTTTCTTTATTTTACATTTAGTTTTTATTTTATTTAAGTTTATATTCTTAAGTTTATATTATTTTTTTAGTTTTGTTTAAGTTTTTATTTATTTTATTTTAGTTTGTTTTTATTTTGTAATTTTTTTTTTTTTTTTAGGTTTTGGTTTAGGTTTTAGTTTAGATTTTATTTTATTTTATTTTTTATTTTAGTTTGGTTTAGGCTTATTTATTTATTTATTTTAATGATTTATTTAGTTTAGGTTTAGCTTTTTAGGTTTTTAGGGTTTAGAGTTTAGGGCTTAGGGTTAATGGTTTAGGGTTTAGGATTTTGGTGTTTAGGGTTTTAGTGTTTAAGGTTTAGGGTTAGGGTTTATGGTTTAGGGATTAGGGTTTAGTTTTTAGGCTTTAGGGTTTAGGGTTTGGGTTTATGGTTTAGGGTTTGGGTTTAAGGTTAGGGTTTAGGGTTACAGTTTGCTTTAGGGTTTAGGGTTTAAGGTTACATTATGCTTTAGGATTTAGGGTTTAGGGGTTAGGGTTTTGGCTTTAGGGTTTAGGGTTTTTTGGGTTTAGGGTTTAGGGTTAGTGTTTAGGGTTTAGGGTTTAGGGTTTAGAGTTAGTTTTAGGGTTTAGAATTTAGGGTTTAGGATTTTATGTTTAGGGTTTAGGGTTTCTTTTTAAATTAAGTAAATCAGAAGGCTCCGGTTTATTTTATATTTTTATTGAGGTTTATTTTTAATTTTTATTTAGTTTAGTTTATCAATTTATGTTTATTCATTTTAGTTTATGTTTTCTATTTTAGTTTATTTTTAAGCTTAGGTTTAGGTTTATGTTTATTTTTAGTTTAGTTTTATTTTATTTTATTTTTTAAGTTTATGTTTTTTTTATTTTAGGTTTAGGTTTAGTTTTATTTATTATTTTTCTTATTTAGGTATTAGCTTTTATTTTAGGTTTATTTTTTGGTTTATATTTTTAGTTTAGGTTTAGGTTTATTTTTAGTTTAGTTTATTTTATTTAGTTTAGTCTTTTGGTTTAGTTTATTTTAGGTTTAGGTTTAGATTTTATTTATATTAGTTTAGTTTATTTTAGTTTAGGTTATTTTAGTTTAGGTTTAGGTTTAGGCTTATTATTTATTTATTTATTTTAGGTTTAGGTTTTTTTTAGTGTAAGGTTTTGGTTTTAATTTTTATTTATTTTTAAGTTTTATATTTAGATTTATTTTTTAGGTTTAGATTTTTATTTAGTTTTAATTTTATTTTATTTTAGGTTTATTTTATTTTTATTTTATGTTTAGGTTTTATTATATATAGGTTTTTTATTTTTTGGTTTATTTTATTTTTTTAGTTTAGCTTAGGTTTTTATTTATTTTATTTTTGCTTAGTTTATATTATTTTATTTTATTTTATTTTTAAGCAGTTTAGGCTTAGGTTTAGGTTTAGGTTTAGGTTTAGGTTTTAGTTTAGGTTTTTATTTTATTTTATTTTATTTAGGTTTAGGTTTTTTATTTATTTTATTTTTTGGTTTTATTTAGTTTATGTTTAGGTTTTTAGGTTTTTATGATTTAGGGTTTAGGGTTTAGTGTTTAAAGTTTAGGGTTTAAGGTTTAGGTTTTTAGGTTTTAGGGTTTAGGGCTCAGGGTTTCGAGTTTAGGGTTTAGATTTTAGGACTTAGGGTTTAGGGTTTAAGGTTTTAGGGTTTTAGGCTTTGGGTTTAGGGTTTATGGTTTTGACGGTTTAGAGTTTATGGTTATTCATTTTGGTTTTAGGTTTAGGGTTTAGGTATTAGTTTAGGGTTTAGGGTTTTTTTTTTTTAATAGTGAATAAATTCATATTCAACATTTCTTTTGTTCGATATCATCAACAAAATAACACACCTAGTTTTCTAAGACACAAGCGATGACATAGATCAAAAATGAGCATGCATAGAGCAAATCAAAAATACTAGATAACTAGAATCGTCCCTAATGTAAAGGCATAGTTCCATAAGTAGCAGATCAAATCGACTGTTCTTCAGTTTCTCCAATTCCCATCAAAACCACCACGACCTCTCGAGTGGCAGGATCCACCGTCATATCCCTGATCTCTCCCTCTACCCCCACCACGATTGTAGCCTCCATTGCTCCTCCTGCTCCATAACCATCACTGCTCCAACCAGCACCTACATATCCACCAGCACCTCCACCACCCCCACCTTTGCCTCAATGTTCACCTCCTCCATCTATCTAAGCGGTTGGCGGATGTTCCTGTGAAGGTTCTACCCATTCTTAGGGTTTAAGTTTAGGTTTAGGTTTATTAAGTTTTAGGGTTTAAGTTTAGGTTTATTTTTTAATTTATTTAGTTAGTTTAGGTTTTGGTTTAGGGTTAGGAGTTTAGGGTTTAGGGTTTACGATTTTAGGGTTTATGCTTTTAGGGTTTAGGGTTTAATGTTCAGGTTTAAATTTTAAGGTTCAAGGATTTTTATGTTTTATGATTTAGGGTTTAGGGTTTAGGATTTAGGGTTTATGTTTATTTTTTCAAAAAAATATTAAGTAAATTGGTAGATTTAGGTTTATTAAGTTCAATTTTTATTTAGTTTAGTTTATTTTATTTTTTATTTTAATTTAGGTTTATTTTTTATTTTTATTTAGTTTAGTTTATTTATGTTTGCTTAATTTATTTTAGTTTAGGGTTTTTTGTTTTAATTTATTTTTTAGGTTTAGGTTTATTTTTTTAGTTGAGTTTTATTTTGTTTTATTTTTTTGGTTCAGGTTTTATTTTTTATTTTTAGGTGTAGGTTTAAGTTTTGATATTGTTTTTTTTAGGTTGAGGTTTTAGGTTTATTCTTGGTTTTATTTTTTCCTTTAGGTTTATTTTTAGTTTATTTTCTTTTATTTAGTTTGGGTTTAGGTTTAGCTTTAGTTTATTTTAGGTTTAAGTTTAGGTTTTATTTATTTTAGTTTAATTTATTTTAGTTTAGGTTTATGTTGATTTTATTTTTATGTTAGGATTAGTTTTTTTTTTGTTTAGGTTTTAGCTTTTTTTTTAGGTTCTATTTTTGGTTTATTTTTTAGGTTTAGGTTTTTAATTAGTTTTTATTTTAGGTTTATGTTTAGGATTGGCTACTTAAAACTTATCCGACTCAGGGCATATGTGGTGGCGGCGGATGCGCTTTCTAATCTGCCATCTGATCTAAGATCGGATGGCTATGATTAATCCCACAACTTAATAAGATTAAATCAGATCAATCTAGCAGATCTAATCACAACCATCCATTTCGATCATGTGGAACAAATGATGGGTGATTTAACATCATGCGAGTGAGGGAGAATGGAGTCCATCCTCCATTGCTCACTTGATCCGAAGCTTACCCGAGCTTGGATCAACTCCAAAAAGTTCCCACACCTTCGACATCGATCAGAGGGGATCCAACGATCAAGATCACAAGAGATGAAAGTTTTCTTCAAAAAGCTCCAACTCATTTTTGCCTAAGGATCAGTTTTGGAAGAATACCTCACCGGAACTCAAGATTGGTGGCTTGAATGATTGAGGAAGCTTCATCTAGTGGAGATAAAGCCCTATTGCAAAACAATTGGATCAAATCCTTGACATTCGCTTATAAGGCCATAAACTGATGATTTGGAGCTCAACTTTGACAGAAGTCCCACCTCCTATGATCAAGAATCTTGGGAGATGATTCATTATTGCTCGACGAGGTCTAGGGAAGGTGCTTGCAAAGTTAATTTGATTTTGATGGAGAAATGGGTAAGTTAGGTCAGAAATGGGAGTGTCCTATTTCAAGAAAAATAAGAATGGTATTTGTCGATCGAGGAACGAGCTTGGGAGCTTAGGGAAATGGGAGTACCCTATTTCAAGATGGATAGGAATGGCATTTTCCAATCGAGGAATGAGCTTGGGAGCTTAGGGAATGGCTCTGGCGGGTTGTCTTGCATAACTAGGGCTCTAAGAAATGATTTTTGTGTGTGTTTGAGTGAAAATGAGTGGGTGTATACCAGCATTCTTCTTGATCTGATGGTGGGATTCAATTTGACTTCTAGTGGTCATCTGACCATCTAAGGGAGTCATGGGTGGCAGGGAGGAGGTGAATTGGCTTGATTTGGTTGGTTGAAGTTGTGGAGGTCATAGCCAAAGAGGAATCATGGGTGCCCCATGCTTATTAATGATAAGGGAGAGTGCCCCATGCTTCCAATCAGTGGGCTCTACTTAGAGAAATATTATAAATCATGTTTAAAAATAATTATCATCAATGAAAATTTTATTTTGAATTCAATCTCTTCCATGTTGAAAGTATTCTTGTTTAGGGTTTAGGGTTGATGTGTTTCAAGGTGTAAGGAACCCGAGCGGCTTCCTATCCTTCACCAACAAACACAAACACAAACTACAAATATATAAAACAAAAAAAAATTTTATCTTGGGCTGTCAGTTGAGATAACGCCTGAGACTCACTCGATGTTGCTCTAGGCGACGGCGTGCTACCACAAGTGTGTCACCCAGTGGTCTTCTTGCTTTGGAGGATGTAAGTCTGCTATGCTTTCCTTCTTTACTTGGCCATTGGACACCGATGAGTGCCTCGTTAGTTTGGTAGGCCTTACTACATGGTCGATAAGCTACCTCATGTTGGCTTCATTTAAGAGGATGTGAGTCTGCTATGCTTTCTTCTTGGATTAGCCTTCATGATTTGGCTGGGTCAAGTATATTTAAGGTTTAGGATAAGTCCCCTAGTAGCTCCTTCCCTCCTAAATACTTTAAGTCTGGGTCCAGTCCTTCCTCTGGGCTTCCCGCTCAATAGCCTCTCTAGGTCAGATAACATCTGTCCCTCTGACAATAGACTATTCTGATGATCAGTTCCACCTGAAAAGTTAAGTATACATGCTTTCTTTCCAGATTGATCATTGCACACCAATGGGCACCTTAGGTTGGTTGGTTATGACAATGCTGATGGATACACTAGTCATGCTGATGGATACACCATAGGTTGGTTGGTTCTCGCACCTTAGGATACATCACTCATGGCAATTGTAAGTCTGCTACACTTTCTCCTTGAGTTGGCCACCATACACCTATAAGCTTTCTTTTCCAAGGCTCAAGATAATGCCTCTAGAAGCACCTCCTCTATGGGCACTATATTTGAATCACATCCTTTGTGACCCCATTTAGACACTACCTAGGTTACTATCGGATTGGATAGTTTCCATTTCCTAGTAACCACCCCTGTGGTTGGAGAATTCATCCAGTGGATTTGATGATTTTTCTTTGGTCTAGTAAATTTCAGATAGGTCAAGGCAGACATAGCCCCTTCTCAGTTTGGTCCCTTGCACACCAACAGGGTCCACACAAACATATGAACAAAATATATGTTCACCTATGGATTAGGAGGACACCCTTAGCAATACCTTTTCCCAAGCAGACATCTTATCTTTAGGGCAGTGTTAGCAAAACTCCCTATAGGAATTGCCTGACTATCTTAAGTTGATATAAGTCCCCAATGACATTCACTCAGTAGTCGCCCCTAAGTCAGGTTTGATTTATTGTGCTACCAATAGGTCACCCCAGTGGTTGTTCCCTACTTTAGAAGATGTAAGTCTGTTACACCTTCTTCCTAGCACAGCCATTGTACATCGACCCATAGGTTGGCTAGCTCTACCCCATAGATAGACTATCTCTTTGGATTAGTAAATCTGAGATAGGACAAGTTCGATATAGCCCCTTCTTAGTGGGTCCATCACACACTGACATGGTCTATAAATTAAATATATCAAATTTGATTGTGCTGACATCCTCAGCGGATATGCCCTCAATTTGAAATCAAACTAAACCAAACATACCTTATCAAAATCACATGAAATTATGATAAAATCAATCTTGATTACTTTTGAGTTGACATAAGTCCCTAGCAGCATTCTCTCTATAGTCTCCCTAAGTCAGGTTCGATTTGTGCATCCAATAGGTCATGCCAGCAGTTGTTCATTTTTTTAGAAGATGTAAGTCTACTACACCTTCTTCCTAGCATGGTAGGTACAAACCGAAAGGCAACCCCTTAGGTTGGCTAGCTCTACCCCACAACTGGTAGACTATCCCCTTGGATTTGTAAACTTGAGGGGTCAAGGATGATATATCCCCTTCTCAATGGGTCTAACACACATCGACAAAGTCCATACATTAACTCAGATTAAATTAAACCCAATAATTTTTCCCAGTGTAGTTAAATCACACCTTTCTCTCTAGTGGAGCCCCAAATCATATATAAATAAGTCAAGAATACAAATGAACTTCAAAACCAATCTCCCTAGTGGAGCCAAATTAAACCGACTCTCCCAATAAAGTCTAAATCAAAGAAATCCAACCAAACTCTTATTCATAGTGGGTACATCCCCAAACAAATATATGAAATTAAACTCAAATCCTAAACCCCATCGGATAGCCTGAACCTGCTTACCTAGTGGAAGGTTCAAATATCTGATCCCCAATAGACTCGAGCCCATATCTTTAGCAGATATGCCTCCACATCAATTAAAAAAAACAAATTAAAGTTGATTCGATCTTAATCCTTGGTGGATTATAGATTCTTATCCCAGTAGAACTTCTTTCCATAAATCATATAATCAAATCAAATTCAAACCTTATCCCCAGCAGATTTTCTTCTTCTATGCCCTCCTTATAGACCCCTTACATGTGATGTCCAATGCATGTGTGATCCCATAGCAGATCTCCCTCCATGTCCTTGACATAGAATTCTCATCAAATCTTATTTCTTCTCTTATGCACAGTTTTAATGCTTCAACCAAAAGTCTAACTATGTATACGTTAAAATTACATCATCTTAACATTGTAATCAACATTTTATGATTTGTGATGGTGAAAGCTCAAACTAACTATACAATATCTTGCTAAAAATATTATATTATGAATTAACACACTATATTATATTATAATATATGATGTTATATTATAATTTGCTATTATATAATATATTGTCTAACATTAGACCTCATTAGAATCTTAAAAGGATCAAATAACAAAATTTTCTCAAAATATGAATAATGTTCAGTTTGGATGTAAAATTGTTAGTTTTCTGTTAGAAATGGCACAAAATAGCATAATTTGGTGTTGCTTCTTGGTGTGTTCCATCAATTTGGCCAAATTCTTCCATCTTAACCTTCAAATTAATATTTTTGAGAGTTTTGACTGAATGTATTATAACAGAAGTAAAACTTACTAAAATGTACATTATATTTTAATGTGAATTTATATAATATATTATCTTACATTACACTTTAAAATGAATCACTTTAAGCAAAGAATTTATAAAATTTGATTGAAAAATGACCTTTTTTATGCAAAATTCCATTCTTTTAATTAAATGACACACCTTAGCACACCCCCAATGATGTTCCCTAAAGCTTACCTTAAATTTAGCCAAATCCCATCATCTCAGCCTATAAATTAGTATTTTAATGAATTATACAAATACAAACTCTTCACATCACAATGGATTGGTTAAGATACAAAATCATAAAATTAGTCTAAATAATAAAAAAACTATATATTTTAATCGTATCACTTACATATTTTAAGGTTAAATAATAAATTAAGATGCCATTCTATACCTATTATTAATTGGCTAAATTCCACCATTTTAAAGGCTAAATCAACATTTTTATAAATAATTCTAGTGTAGGCTCGACTGCATGATTGTAAAATAATAAAAGAATTTAAAATGCATAGAACAATATATTATGATATATGATGTTATACTATGCTACAACATGTAATTTTTATTTTGAACATAAAATCTTACTTTCTTTTAGTACAAGTGGCATAGAAAACCTTTGGCACTACAACATAATTCCCACATCAAATTTAACAAATTTCATCATCTTATATATTAAATTAATATTTTAATGATTTATATTAGTATAGACTATATGACACAATACCATAATATACTAAAACATTTCAAAATATCTTATAACATCCGAAAACACATCACTACATGCTCAAATAAATGATGATACATTATACTATAATATATGATATTATAATATGATTTAGGGCATTCAAATCTCTAGTAGTGTGAAAGTCTCTTGAAGACATTTTCTTTGGCTATACTAGGATTAGGTCATTCTTTAGATCTACTCCTAAGGACATGTAACATTCAAGGTTTAGGGTTAATTTAGGGTTTAAGGTTTAGGGATTGTTTAGGGCTTAGGGTTTAGGGTTAGTTTAGGGTTTAGGGTTTAGGGTTTAGGGTTTAGGGTTTAGGGTTATGGGTTTTAGGGTTTAGGGTTTAGGGTTTTATAGTTTAGGGTTTAGGGTTTAGGGTTTTAGGGTTTAAGGTTTAGGGTTTAGGGTTTAGGGTTTAAGGTTTAGGGTTTAGGATTTAAAGTTTAGGGTTTATGTTTTATGGTTTAGGGTTTAAGGTTTAGGTTTTAGGGTTTAGAGATTGTAGGTTTTAGTGTTTAGGGTTTAGGGGTTAGTGTTTAAGTTTTAGGTTTAGGGTTTAAGTTTTAGTTTAGGGTTTTGGGTTTAGGGTTTAAGGATTTTTTTAATAGATAACAAATTCAGATTCAATATTTTTTTATTTCAATTTCATCAACTAAGTAGCACCCCAAGCTTTCTAAGACACAAGAGACGACATAGATCAAAAATAAGCACCCATAGAGAAAATCAAAAACCCTACATAAGTAGAACTGTCTCTATTGTAAAGACATTATTCCATAAGCAGCAGATTGGATTGACCATTCTTTGTTTCTCTAGTTCCCATCATAACCACCCTCGCCTCTTGAGTAGTGGGATTGCCATCATATCCCCTATCTCTTCCTCTACCATAACCATAGCCGTAACCTCCTTCGCTCCTCCCACCTCCATAACCACCACTACTCTGACCATTTTTTTTTGGTTTAGGTTTTAGGTTTTTATTTTAGGCTTATTTTTAGATTTTATTTTTTAGTTTAGGTTTAGGTTTATTTTTCTTTTATTTTATTTTATTTAGTTTAGGTTTTTGTTTAGGTTTAGTTTACTTTGGGTTTAGGCTTAGGTTTATTTATTTTAGCTTAGTTTATTTTAGTTTAAGTTTAGGTTTATTTTATTTTATTTTTTTATTTTTTTTAGGTTTAGATTTTCTTTAGTTTAGGATTTAGGTTTTATTTTTTATTTATTTTTAGGTTTTCTTTTTAAGTTTATTTTTTAGGTTTAGGTATTTATTTTGTTTTTATTTTAAGTTTATTTTATTTTTTATTTTTAATTTTATTTAGCCTTTTATTCTTAGTTTATTTATATTTTAGTTTAATTTAGGATTTTATTTATTTTATATTTATTTATTTTATTTTATTTTTAGGTTTAGGTTTAAATTTTAGTTTAGGTTTTTATTTTATTTTATTATTTTATTTCATTTAGTTTTAAGTTTTTTATTTATTTTATTTTTAAGTTTTATTTAGTTTAGGTTTAGGTTTTTAGGTTTTTAAGGTTTAGGGTTTAGGGTTGACAATTTAGGGTTTAGAGTTTAGGGTTTAGGGTTTTACAATTTAAGGTTTACAATTAGGGTTTAGGGTTTATGGTTTAAGGATTAGTGCTTTGGCTTTAAGGGTTAGGGTTTTTAGGGTTTAGGGTTTAGGCTTTAGGGTTTAGGGTATAAGGTTTAGAGTTTAGGGTTAGTTTAGGTTTTGGGTTTAGCTTCAGGCTTTAAGGTTTTAAGGGTTTAAGTTTAGGGTTTAGGGTTTAGGTTTTAGTGTTTAGGGTTTGGGCTTAGGGGTTTAGGGTTTAGGGTTGTAGGTTTTAGCATTTAGGGTTTAGGGTTTATGGTTTAGGGTTAGCTTAGGGTTTAGGGTTAGTATTAGGGTTTAGGGTTTAGGATTTAGGGTTTAGGGTTTATGGATTATGGTTTAGGGTTGTAGGTTTAGGATTAGGGTTATTTTAATTTTATTATATTTATTTTTTATTTTTTTGAATTAAGTAAACTAGTAGGTTAAGGCTTATTTAATTTATTTTTTATTTATTTTAGTTTATTTTATTTTATTATTTTTATTTAGGTTTATTTTTATTTTTATTTAGTTTAGTTTGTTTATTTTAGTTTAGGTTTTTTATTTTAGTTCATTTTTTGGTTTAGGTTTAGATTTATTTTTTAGTTTATCTTTATTTTTATTTTATTTTTTAAGTTTAGGTTTTAATTTTTTAATTTTAAGTTTATGTTTACAATTTTATTTTATTTTTTTTAGGTTTAGGTTTTAGATTTTTATTTTAGGTTTATTCTTTGGTTTTATTTTTTAGTTTAGGTTTAGGTTTATTTTTGGTTTATTTTATTTTATTTTGGGTTTAGGTTTAAGTTTTGGTTTATTTTATTTTTTTATTTTAGGTTTAGTTTTTTAGTTTAGGTTTAGGTTTTATCTATTTTTAAGTTTATTTTAGGTTTGGGTTTTTATTTAGTTTTTATTTTATTTTATTTTAAGTTATTTTTTTTATTTTATTTAGGTTTTTTGTTTTTTGTTTAGTTTAGTTTAGGTTTTTATTTATTTTATTTGAGTTTAATTTTTGTTTTTTATTTCATTTTCTTTTTAGGTTTAGGTTTAGGTTTAGGTTTCGATTTTAGTTTAGCTTTATATTTTATACTATTTTTTTTTTATTTATTTTGGTTTAGGTTGTTTATTTATTTTATTTTTAGGTTTTATTTAGTTTAGGTTTAAGTTTAGGGTTTAGGGTTTAGGGTTTGGGGTCTAGGGTTTAGGGTTTAAGGTTTAGGGTTTATGGATTAGGTTTTAGGGTTTTGATTTTAGGGTTTATGGTTTTTGGGTTTAGGGTTTAGGGTTTAGGGTTTAGGGTGTAAGGTTTTTAGGGTTTAAGGCTTAGGGTTTAGGGTTGAGGGTTTAGGTTTTAGGTTTTAAGTATAGAGTTCAGGTTTTAGTTTAGGGTTTACATTTTTGTTTTTTTACAGAGAAAAATTCAAATTCAACATTTCTTCTTTTTGATTTTATCGACCAAGTATCACACCAAGTATTCTAAGACACAAGCGATGACATAGATAAAAAATGAGCACGCTTAAAGTAAATGAAAAACTATAGATAACTAGAACCCTTTACTGTAAAGATAGTTCCATAAGCAGCAGATCGGATCGACCAATTTTTAGTTTCTCTAGTTCCCATCAGAACCACCCTGACCTCTTGAGAAGCGGTATCCACCATCATATCCCCGACCTCTCCCTCCGCTACCACCATGGCTGTAACTTTTATCACTCCTCTGCCTCCATAACCACCACTACTCTGACCACCACCTCCATATCCATGACCACCTCTAGATCCACCACAACCATAATGATAATCGTCGCCTCCGCCTTTGCCTCCATTACCAGATCTTGACTGAGCCAAATGGATGATGATGTTCCTATCGTCAAGGTTCTACCCATTCTTAGGGTTTATATTTAGGTTTAGATTTATTAAGTTTTAGATTTTAGGTTTATTTTTTAATTTATTTATTTAGTGTAGGATTAGGTTTAGGGTTTGGGGCTTAGGGTTTAGGGTTTAGGGTTAGGGTTTAGGGTTTAGGGTTTAGGGTTTTAGGTTTAATGCTTTTAGGGTTAGGGTTTAGAGTTTAGGGTTTAGGGTTTAGGGTTAGGTTTAGGGTTTAGGGTTTAAGATTTAGGGTTTATGGTTTTTTTATTTAAGTAAACCGATATATTTAGGTTTATTTAGTTTATTTTTCACTTATTTTAGTTTATTTTATTTATTATTTTTATTTAGGCTTATTTTTTAGTTTTATTAAGTTTGTTTATTTATTTTAGTTTAGGTTTTATTTTTTTAGTTTATTTTAAAGTTTTGGTTTAGGTTTAGGTTTATTTTTTAGTTGAGTTTTTTTTAGTTTATTTTTTAGGTTTAAGTTTAGGTTTTTATTTTATTTTTGAGGTTTAGGTTTTAGGTTTTTATTTTAGGTTTATTTTTTTGTTTTATTTTTTGGTTTAGGTTTAGGTTTATTTTTAGTTTATATTATTTTTATTTAGTTTAGGTTTAGATTTAAGTTTAGGTGTATGTTTTACTTATTTTAGTTTACTTTTAGGTTTATTTTATTTTATTTATTTTATTTTTATTATAGGTTTAGTTTTTTTTAGTTTAGGATTTAGCTTTTATTTTTAATATATTTTTAGGTTTTTTAAGGTATATTTTTAGATTTAGGTTTTTTATTTAGTTATTATTTTATTTTATATTACTCTATTTTTTATTTTATGTTTAGTTTTAATTTTATTTAGTTCTTTTATTCTTAGGTTTATTTTATTATTTAATTTAGTTTAGTTATTTATTTATTTTCTTTAGTTTATTTTTATTAATTTATTTTATTTTATTTTAGGTTTAGGTTTAGGTTTTAGTTTAGATTTTTATTATAAATTTTTTATAATTTTATTTAGGTTTGGATTTTTTTTATTTTATTTTTATGTTTTATTTTGTTTAGGTTTAGGTTTTTAGGTTTTTGGTGTTTAGGTTTAGGGTTTAGGGTTTAGGCTTTTAGGTTTTATGGTTTAGGTATTTAGGGTTTAGGGTTTATGGTTAATGTTTAGGGTTTAGTGTTTAAGCTTTAGGGTTCAGAGTTTTTATGGTTTTGGGTTTAGGGTTAGGGTTTAGGGTTTAGGTTTTAGGGTTTAGGGTTTAAGCTTTAGTGTTTAGGGTTTTTAGGTTTTATGGTTTAGGATTTAGGGTTAGTTTAAGGTTTAGGGTTTAGGTTTTAGGGTTTTAGGGTTTAGGGTTTAGGGTTTGGGGTTTAGGGTCAGTTTAGGGTTTAGGGTTTAGGATTTAAGGTTTTGGGTTTAGGGTTTTTTAAGGTGTAGGGTTTAGGGTTGTAGGTTTAGGGTTTAGGGTTAGTTTTAAAGTTTAGGGTTTAAGGTTTAGTGTTTAAGATTTAGGGTTTAGGATTTAGGGTTTAGGGCTTTGGGTTTTCTTTTTAAAGTAAGTAAACTGGTAGGTTTAGGTTTATTTAGATTATTATATATATATTTTAATTTTTTTTATTTTTTATTTTTATGTATGTTTATTTCTTATTTTTTATTTAGTTTTGTTTATTTATTTGAGGTTTACTTATTTTAGTTTAGGTTTTTATTTTAGTAAATTTTTTAGGTTTAGTTTAAGTTTTATTTTTTATTCTTAGGTTTACGTTTCGGTTTTTATTTTATTTTTTTACATTTAGGTTTTATGTTTTTATTTTAGGTTTATTTTTAGGTTTTTATTTTTAGTTTAGGTTTAAATTTATTTTTAGTTTAGTTTATTTTATTTTAGTTTAGGGTTTAGGTTTAATTTATTTTATGTTTAGGTTTAGGTTTTATTTAGTTTAGTTTAGTTTATTTTAGTTGGCTTTATGTTTATTTTATTTTGATTATTTTAGGTTTAGGTTTTTGTTAGTTTAGGGTTTAGGTTCTATTATTTATTCATTTTTAGGTTTCAATTTTTATTTAGTTTTTATTTTATTTTATTTTTTGTTTACATTATTTTTACTTTATGTTTATTTTTTATTTTGTTTAGGTTTTTTATTTTTATGTTTATTTTACATTTTTTATTTAGTTTAGCTTTTATTTATTTTATTTTATTTTAGTTTTTTATTTTTTATTATATTTTATTTTTAGGTTTAGGTTAGTTTAGTTTGGGTTTTTATTATATTTTGTTTTTATATTTTATTTAGGTTTAGGTGTTTTTATTTATTTTATTTTTAAGTTCTATTTAGTTTAGGTTTAGGTTTTTAGGGTTTCAGGGTTTAGAATTTAGGGTTTAGGATTTGGGGTTTAGGGTTTAGGTTATAGGGTTGTAGGTTTTAGTGTTTGTGGTTTAAGGTTTAGGGTTTAAGGTTTGGAGTTTAGGGTTTTAGGGTTTATGGTTTAGGGTTTAGGATTTAGGGTTTTAGGGTTTAGGGTTTAGGTTTAGGGTTTAGGGTTTAGGGCTTAGGGGTTTGGGTTTATTTATTTATTTTTATTATTTTATTATTTTTAAATTAAGTAAATTAGGTTTAGGTTTATTTAGTTTAGTTTTTACTTTATTTTATTTTATTTTTTATTTAGTTTATTTTCAATTTATTTAGTTTAGTTTATTTATTAGTTTGATTTTAGGTTTAGGTTTAGATTAACACAAAAAAATATTTTTAAGAGCAAGCTATAAGAGCTTAGAATGTGGGATATTCATAAGGAAGCTAATGTTATATGGGAAAAAGTAGCCTGTGAAATTAAGCAAGTTGCTAAAATGTGCTTGGAGAATCAAAAAGAAAAGCTTTTTTAAATAAAAATAGTTGGTGGTGGCATGAGAGTGTGCAAGAAAATATAAGAAATAAGAAGCATTGTTATAAAATTTGGTTTAGATGTAAAAACTTGGAGAATTGAGAAAGATATAAAGTGGCCTGTAAAGATTCTAAGATAGTAATATATGATGCAAAAAATTTAGTTTTTGTGATTTATACGATAGATTAGATACCAAAGAAGGTGAAAGATGTATGTATAAGTTAGTCAACCAAAGAGATAGGAGAAGTAAAGACCTAATTCAAGTGAGGGGTATTAGGAATGAAAATAATAAAGTGCTTTTCTTAGAAAAGGATATTGAAAATAGGTGGATGAAGTATTTTGATAAACTTTTCAATGAAGGATCTGAAAGTACGATTGATTTTAACAACCTTAATATCCTAAATAAAAATAGAGAATTTTATTTTTATCATCATATTAATAAATATGAAGTTAGAGAAGCTTTAAAGAAAATGAAATGTGGAAAAATAGTAGGACCTGATGATATTCCAATAGAAGTGTTGAAAGGTTTAGGAGATCAAGGAATTTCTTGTCTTATAAATCTTTTTAATGTTATTTTAAAGGCTAAAATGATGCCAGATGAGTGGAGAAAGAGTTTGTTGGTTCCTATATTTAAGAATAAAGGTGATGCACAAGAGTGTGCAAATTATAGAGGAATTAAGTTATTGTGTCATACATTAAAATTATTGGAGAGAGTAATTGAGCATAGGTTACGATGTGATGCAAAAGTTTCTCACAATCAATTTGGTTTCATGCCAAGTAGATCTACTATGGATGCTATACATTTGTTAAGAGGTTTGATGGAAGTATATAGAAAGTAAGGAGGATCTACATATGATATTTATTGATTTAGAAGGCTTATGATGAAATTTCAAGAGATGTTCTTTGGAGAGTTCTAGAATAGAAAGGAGTTAATATTGGTTATATTCAAGTCATTAAGGATATGTATACTAGAGATGTTACTTGTGTCCAAACAGAAGGAGGATTGACAAAATATTTCCTATTTCAGTTGGATTACATCAAGGATCAGCTTTAAGAACTTATCTTTTTGCTTTCGTTATGGATGTTCTTACTAGGTACTTACAAGAAGATGTACCTTGGTGTATGCTTTTTGCTGATGACATTCTTCTTATTGATAAAACTCGAGAAGGAGTCTAAGAGAAACTTAAATTATGGAGGTCAACATTAGAGTCTAACAATTTTCATTTAAGTAGATCTAAAACTGAATATATGAAGTGTAATTTTAGTTGTAGAAGTTCTAGTGGTAGTGTTGTGACATTAGGTGAACAAGTCATTAATAAGAGTGAGCGATTCGAAAATTTAGGCTCTATTGTTCAAAATCATGGTTAAATAGATGGAGATGTTATTAGTAGAATTCAAGTTAGATTCAAGTTCTAGTGGTAGTGTTGTGACATTAGGTGAACAAGTCATTAATAAGAGTGAGCGATTCAGATATTTAGCCTCTATTGTTCAAAATGATGGTGAAATAGATGGAAATGTTATTAGTAGAATTCAAGTTGGATGGTTAAAGTGGAGGAATGCATCTAGCCTGTTGTGTGGTAGAAAAGTTCCACTTAAGCTTAAGGGAAAATTTTATAAGATGGTGGTAAGACCTCAATGACTTATGGTGCAGAATGTTGGCCAATAAAAGAAAAGCATAAGACTAAGTTAAGTGTTATAGAGATGAGGATGCCCAGGTGGATAAGTGGCTTTACTCTTAGAGATAAAATGCAAAATGAGTATGTTTGGGAAAGTTGGAGTAGCTCCAGTGGTAGATAAGATTAGAGAGAGTCACCTTAGATGGTTTGGCCACATAATGTGTCGGTCGTCTGATGACCCAGTTAGGAGAGTGGACGCATTAGAATTATGTTAGAAAGGTAGAGGTAGACCTAAAAGACTTTGTTAAGATGTATAAAATGACCTTAGTATACTTGAATTAAATGAAAATTTGACAATAAGGGACAATGGAGACAAAGGATTAATATAAACCCACTTAGTGGATAAAGGCTTCTTGTTATTGTTGTTGTTGTTTAGGTTTAGGTTGGTTTATTGTTTAGTTTAGTTTTATTTATTTATTTTTTATTTTTATTTAGGTTTATTTTTATTCTTATTTAGTTTAGTTTATTGATTTTAGGTTTATTTATTTTAGTTTATTTTTTAATTTAGTTATATTTTTATTTCTATTTTATGTTTAGGTTTTAGTTTTTATTTTCAGGTTTAGGTTTAGGTTTTGTTTTATTAATTTAGGTTTAGGTTTCAGGTTTTTATTTTAGGTAATATTTTTTAGCTTAGGTTTAGGTTTAGTTTTATTTTATTTTATTTTATTTAGTTTAGGATTAGGTTTAGGTTTAATTTATTTTAGGTTTAGGTTTTATTTATTTTAGTTTAGTTTATTTTAGTTTAGGTTTTGGTTTATTTTATATTTATTTTAAGTTTAAGTTTTTTTAGTTTAGAGTTTAGGTTTTATTTTTTATTTATTTTTAGGTTTTATTTTTGGTTTATTTTTTAGGTTCAGGTTTTTATTTAATTTTTATTTAATTTTATTTTCATTTTAGGTTTAGTTTTTATTTTATTTATATTTTTTATCTTTTTTAGTTTAGTTTGGGTTTTTATTTATTTTATTTTAGTTTAGTTTTTATTTTTATTTTTAAGTTTAGGTATAGGTTTAGGTTTTAGGGTTTAGGGTTTAGTATTTTGGCTTTAGGGTTGAGGGTTTTTAGGGTTTAGGGTTTAGGGTTAAGAGTTTAGGTTAGCTTAGGGTTGTAGGTTAGTTTAGGGTTTAGGGTTTAGGCTTTATGGTTTAAGGTTTTTAAAGATTTTGGTGTATGGTTTAGGGTTAGTTTAGGGTTTAGGATTAGGGTTACTATTTAAGGTTTAGGTTTAGGGTTATTTGAGAGTTTAGGGTTTATTATTTTTTAGCATTTCGGGTTTAGGGTTTAAGGTTTAGGGTTTAGTGTTTAGGTTTAGGGTTTAAGTTTAGGCTTGAGTTTAGGGTAGTTTTAGGTTTAGGGGTTAGGTTTAGGTTTAGATTTAGGTTTAGAGTTTAGTGTTTAGGGTTTAGGGTTTTTTTTTAAAATTTAGTAAACTGATAGGTTTATGTTTTTATTTAGTAGATTTATTTATATTTATTTTATTATTTAGTTATTTTATTTAAGTTTATTTTAGTTTAAGTTTTTATTTAGTTTTGGTTTTATTTATTTTATTTTATTTAGTTTATGTTTAGGATTTATTTAGTTTAGAGTTTAGGTTTAGGGTTTAGTGTTTAGAGTTTAGGTTTAGGTTTAGGTTTTAGGGTTTAGGGTTTAGGTTAAGGTTTAGGTTAGGGTTAGGGTTTAGCATTTAGTTTTAGGGTTAGGTTTTTAGGTTTAAGGTTTAGGTTTAGGTTTTAGGGTTTAGGCTTAAGTTTAGGTTTTAGGGTTTAGGTTTATAGTTTAGTTTAGTATTTATGGAGTTTAGTTTTAAGGTTTTTTTAGTGTTTAGGGTTTAGGGTTTATAGTTTAGGGTTGTAGGTTAAGGGTTAGTTTTAGGGTTTAGAGTTAAGGGTTTAGGATTTAGTGTTTAGGGTTAAGGGTTTAGGTTTAGGTTATCTTAAAAAAAATTAAGTAAATTGATATGTTTAGTTTATTTAGTTTAAGTTTATTTTATATTTTTCTTATGTTTATTTTTATTTATATTTAGTTTAATTTATTTATTTTATATTTATTTATTTTATTTTAGGTTTTTATTTTAGTTTATTTTAGGTTTAATTTAGGTTTATATTTGGTTTTAGTTTAGTTTTATTTTTATTTTATTTTAGGTTTAGGTTTAATTTTTTTATTTTTAGGTTTTGGTTAGGTTTTATTTAATTTTTTAGGTTTAGGTTTTGGTTTTATTTTAGGTTTATTTTTAGGTTTTATTTTTTAGTATGGATTTAGGTTTAGTTTATTTTATTTCATTTAGTTTTAGTTTAGGTTTAGGTTTAGGTTTAGTTTTTTTAGGATTAGGTTTAGGTTTATTTATTTTGTTTAGTTTATTTTAGTTTAGTTTATTTTATTTTGTTTATTTTATTTATTTTATGGTTTAGGTTTTTTTTAGTTTAGGGTTTAGGTTTTAGTTTTTTTTATTTTTTTTAGGTTTAGGTTTTTTATTTTGTTTTTATTTTATTTCAATTTAAGTTTATTTTATTTTTAATTTATATTTAATTTTTATTTTATTTAGTTTTTTTATTCTTAGGTTGAGTTTATTTTTTAGTTTAGTTTAGGTTTTTATTTATTTTATTTTATATTATTTTAATAATTTTATTTTATTTTAATTTTAGGTTTCGATTTAGGTTTTAGTTTAAGTTTTATTTTATTTTATTCTTTTATTTTATTTAGGTTTATGTTTTGTTATGTATTTTATTTTTAGGTTTTATTTAGTTTAGGTTTAGGTTTTTAGGTCTTTAGGGTTTATGGTTTTGGGTTTAGGGTTTAGGGTTTAGGGTATAGGTTTTAGGGTTTAGGGTTTTAGATTTATGTTTTATTATGATTTAGGGTTTAGTGTTTAGCTTTAGTTTAGGGTTTTTTATGGTTTAGGTTTAGGGTTTAGGTTTTAGGGTTTTATTTTTAGTTTAGGTTTAGTTTATTTTAGGTTTAAGTTTTAGTTTTATTTATTTTAGTTTAGTTTATTTTAGTTTAGGTTTAGGTTGATTTTATTTTATTTATTTTAGTTTAAGATTTTTTTACTTTAGGGTTTAGGTTTTATTTTTTATTTATTTTAGGTTTTATTTTTTTGTTTTTATTTTAGGTTTATTTATTTAGTTTTTTTATTTTTTTATTTTATACATTTGGGTTTTAGATTGGAGTTCAAGGTTTAGGGTTTATGGTGTGAGGCTTTAAGGTTTAGGGTTTATTTTATATTTTAGGTTTAGGTTTAGGGTTTAGGGGTTTATGTTTTTTTTTATTTGTTTTCATTATTTTTTATTTTTTTTTAAATTAAGTAAATTAGTAGGTTTAGGTTTATTTAGTTTATTTTTTAATTTAGTTTTATTTTATTTTATTTAGATTTATTATTAGTTTTTTAGTTTAGTTTATTTATTTTAGGTTTATTTATTAGTTTATTTTTTTAGGTTTAGATTTATTTTTTAGTTTAGTTTTATTTTATTTATTTTTTTTATTTAGGTTTATTTTATTTTTTATTTCATTTAGTTTATTGATTTTAGGTTTACTTGTTTTAGTTTATTTTTTAGGTTTAGGTTTAGGTTTAGGTTTAGTTTTTAGTTTAATTAAATTTTTATTTTATTTTTTAGGTTTAGGTTTTAGTTTTTATTTTTAGGTTTAGGTTTAGGTTTTGTTTTATTTTTTTTAGGTTAGGTTTAAAATTTTATTTTAGGTTTATTTTTTAGGTATTATTTTTAGTTTAGGTTTGTGTTTATTTTAATTTATTTTATTTTAATTAGTTTAGATTTAGGTTTATGTTTAGTTTATTTTAGGTTTAGGTTTTATTTATTTTAATTTAGTTTATACTAGTTTAGGTTTATCTTTATGTTTTAGGGTTTAGGGTTTAGGGTTTAGGTTTAGTGTTTACGCTTTAGGGTTGAGGGATTTGAGGGTTTAGGGTTTAGGGTTTTAGGGTTTAGGATTTAGGGTTTTATTTAGTTTAGGGTTTAGGGTTTAGGGTTTTAGGATTTGGGTTATGGTTTAGGGTTAGTTTAGGTTTAGGGTTTTAATATTTAGTTTAGGGTTTTATTTTTATTTTAGATTATTTTTTAGGTTTATGTTTATTTTTGTTTAGTTTTATTATTTTTTATTTTTACTTAGGTTTTATTGTTTATTTTTAATTTTAGGTTTTTATTTATTTTTTTAGTTTATATTTTAGGTTTTTATTTTAGGTTTATTTTTTGGTTTTATTTTTTTTATTTTAGATTTAAGTTTATTTTATTTCATTTAGTTTAGGTTTTGTTTTGTTTAGATTATTTTATTAGTTTAGGTTATATTTATTTTATTTTATTTTATTTAGTTTAGTTTTAAGTTTATTTTATTTTTTTTATTTTATTTTTATTTTATGTTTAGGTTTTTTTGTAGTTTAGGGTTTAGGTTTTATTTTTTATTTATTTTTAGGTTTTATTTTTGGGTTTAGGATTTTATTTAGTTTTTTATTTTATTTGAGTTTTAGTTTATTTTATTTATTTTGTTTAGTTTTTATTTTAGTAGGTTTTCATTAGGTTGAGTTTTTTTTTTTTTTTAGTTTAGATTTTATTTATTTTATTTTAAGATTATTTGTATTATTATATTTTATTTTCTTTTTTTGGTTTAAGTTTAGGTTTTAGTTTAGGTTTTTTATTTTAATTTATTCTTTTATTTATATTTAAGTCTAGGTGTTATTGTATTTTATTTTTTAGGTTTATTTAGTTTAGGTTTAAGTTTTAGGTTTTTTAGGGTTTTATTTAGGTTTAGGGTTTTAGGCTTTAGGGTTTAAGGTTTTTATGGTTTAGGGTTTATGGTTTAGGGTTAGCTTAGGGTTTTGGGTTTTTTTAGTTTAGGTTTAGGTTTTATTTATTTTAGTTTAGTTTATTTTAGTTTAGGTTTAGGTTGATTTTATTTTGTTTATTTTATGTTAAAGTTTTTTTTTTTAGTTAAGGGTTTAGGTTTTATTTATTATTTATTTTAGGTTTTATTTTTTAAGTTTATTATTTAGGTTTAGGTTTTTATTTAGTTTTTATTTCACTTTATTTTAGGTTTATTTTATTTTTATTTTACATTTGAGTTTCGGTTTATTTAGGTTTTTTATTTTTAGGTTTAATTTATTTTTTTAGTTTTGTTTAGGTTTTTATTTATTTTATTTTAGTTTAGAATTTATTTATTTTATTTTATTTTATTTTCAAATTTAGGTAGAGGTTTAAGTTTAGGTTTTTTGTTTAGGTTTTATTTTCTTTTATTTTGTATTATTTATTTATTTTAAATTTTATCATTTTTGGTTTTTATTTATTTAGGTTTAGGTTTTAGGTTTAGGGTTTAGGGTTTAGGTTTTGGGGTTTAGGGTTTGTTTAGGGTTTAGGGTTTGATTTAGGATTTAGGTTTTAGGGTTTATGATTTAGGGATTTTTGGGTTTAGGGTTTAGGGTTTAGATTTAGATAGTTTAATGGTTGGGGTTTAGGTTTTATGGTTAGTTTTAGGGTTTAGGGTTTAGGGATTTTGGTTTGGGTTTAGTGAGGGTTTAGGTTATTATACGTTTAGGGTTTAGGATTTAGTGTTTATGGTTTAGGTTAAGTGTTTAGGGTTTTCTTAAATAAATCGATAGGTTTAGGTTTATTTAATTTATTTCTTATTTAATTTTTGTTTATTTTATTTTTTATCTTTATTTAGTTTAGTTTATTTATTTTAAGTTTTTTGTTTAGGTTTTTTAATTTTAGTTTAATTTTTTCAGTTTATGTTTAGGTTAAGATTTAGTTTTTCGTTGAGTTTTTTTATTTTATTTTTTAGGTTTAGGTTTTATTTTGTTTTTTAGGTTTAGATTTATGTTTTTATTTTATTTTCTTAGGTTTTGGATTAGGTTTTATTTTAAGTTTTTAGGTTTTTTTTTTTTTTTTGGTTTAGGTTTAATTTTATTTTAGTTTATTTTATTTCATGTTGTTTCGGTTTAGGTTTAGGTTTAGGTTTTATTTATTTTTCTTTAGTTTATTTTAGTTTAGGTTTAGGTTTATTTTATTTTATTTATTTTATTTTTATTTTTTGTTTAGATTTTTTTAGTTTAGGGTTTAGGTTTTATTTTTTATTTAATTTTAGGTTTTATTATTAGGTTTATTTTTTAGGTTTAGGATTTTATTTAGTATTTTATTCTATGTTTAATATATCGTTATTTTACCTTTAGTTTTTATTTTATTTAGGATTTTATTTTTTAGTTTAGTATAGATTTTTATTTATTTTATTTTAGTTTATTTTATTAATTTATTTTATTTTATTTAGCTTAGATTTTGGTTTATGTTTTAGTTTAGGTTTTATTTTATTTTATTTAGGTTTAGGTTTTGTTATATATTTTATTATTAGGTTTTATGTAGTTTAGGTTTAGGTTTATAGGTTTTTAAGGTTTAGGGTTTAGGGTTTATTTGTGGTTTAGGGTTTTTTTTTGGTTTAGGGTTTTAGGGTTTATGGTTTAGGGTTAGGGTTTAAGGTTTAGGGTTTAGGGTGTCGCATTTAGTCTTTAGGGTTTAGGGTTTATGGTTTAGGGTTTAGGGTTTAGGGTTAGCTTAGGGTTTATGGTTTTTTTTTTATTTAGTAAAATAGTAGTTTAGTTTTTTATTTTAGTTTATTTTATTTTTTATTTTTATTTTTGTTTATTTTTTTTATAGTTTTATTTATTTATTTAATGTTTATTTATTTTAGTTTAAGTTTTTTATTTTAGTTTTTTTGCGATTAAGTTTATTTTTTAATTGACTTTTACTTTTATTTTATATTTTTGGTTTCTTTCTTTTTATTTTTAGGTTTAGGTTTAATTTTTATTTTAGTTTTAGGTTTAAATTTTAGGATTTTACTTTAGGTTAATTTTAGGTTTTATTTTTTGTTTAAGTTTATTTTTAGTTTATTTTATTTTATTTAGTTTAAGGTTTAGGTTTAGTTTATTTTAGGTTTAGGTTTAGGTTTTATTTATTTTGCTTTAGTTATTTTTAGGTTAGGTTCAAATTTCTTTTATTTTTTTTATTTTATTTTTATTTTAGGTTTAGGGTTTTAGGTTTTTTGTTACTTATTTTAAAGTTTTATTTTTAGCTCTAGTTTTTGGTTTAGGTATTTATTTAGTTTTTATTTTATTTTATTTTAGGTTTTTTTTTTATATTTTACGTTTATATTTTATTTTATTTAAGCTTCTTATTCTTACATTTATTTCATTTTTTTAGTTTAGTTTTAATTTTTACTTTTTTAAATTTAGTTTAATTTTATTAGTTTATTTTATTTTATTTTTAGGTTTAGGTTTAAGTTTTAATTTAGGTTTTTATTTTATTTTATTTTTTTATTTTCTTTAGTTTTAGGTTTTTCTTATTTTTTTATTTTTAAGTTTTATTTAGTTTAGGTTTAGGTTTTTCAGTTTTAGGGTTTAGGATTTACGGTTTAGGGTTTAGGCTTTTAGGGATTAGGCTTTAGGGTTTAGGTTAGGGTTTAGGTTTGGTTTAGTTTAGGGTTTAGATTTGGGTTTAGGTTTTAGTTTACTTAGAGTTTAGGTTTTTAGGGTTTATGGTTTAGGGTTTTTAGGGTTTATAGTTTTAGTGTTTAGGTATATAGTTTAGGTTTTTATGGATTAGGTTTCTTTTAGTTTAATGTTTAGGATTGTTTAGGTTTAGGGTTTAGGGTTTAGTTTAATTTTTAGGTTTTTATAGGTTTAGGTTTATGTTTAGAGTTTAGGATTTAGGGTTAGGTTTAGGGTTTTGGGTGTACGGTTAGGGTTTTATTTTTTATTTTATTTTTTTTAATAAGCTAGGTTTATGTTTATTTAGTTTATTTTTCTATTTACATTTATTTTATTTTTTATTTTGATTTAGGTTTTTATAGTTTATTTTAGTTTAGGTTTAATTTTAGGTTTATTTTTAGTTAGTTTTATTATTTTTTATATTTTTAGGTTTAGGTTTTATTTTTATTTTAGGTTTAGGTTTAGTTTTTATTTTATTTTTTAGGTTTAGGTTTTAGGTTTTATTGTTGGTTTATTTTTTGGTTTTATTTTATGTTTAGGTTAATTTTTTTGTTTGTTTTATTTTATTTAGTTTAGGGTTTTGGTTTAGTTTATTTTAGCTTTAGGTTTAGGTTTTATTTATTTTAGTTTAATTTAGTTTAGTTTAGGTTTAGGTTTATTTTATTTTATTTATTTTAGGTTTTTGTTTTTTTTTTTTTTTGTTTAGGTTTTCTTTATTTATTTTTAGGTTTATTTTTTAGATTTATTTTTTAGGTTTAGGTCTTTATTATATTATTTTATTTTACATTGGTTTTATATATGTAAGTTTTTTAGGTTTATTTTTAGTTTAGTTTTAATTTTAATTTTTAATTTATTTTTAGGTTTAGGTTTTATTTAAATTTTATTTATTTTATTTTATTTATTTTATTAGTTTTAGTTTTATTTAGGTTTAGGTTTTAGGTTTAGAAGGTTAGGGTTTAGGGTTTATTTTGTTTTGGGTTTTAGTTTAGGTTTAGGTTTAGGGTTTAGGTTATTAGGTTTAGTTTGATTTAGGGTTTAGGGTTTAATGTTTTAGTTTAGTTTTGTGTTTTTTAGGGTTTAGTTTAGGGTTTATTTAGGATTTTAGGGTTTAGCTTAGGTTTAGGGTTTATATTTTTGGTTAGTTTAGGTTTTAGGTTAATTTTTGTTTAGGGTTTAGGTTTTTTAGGTTTTAGTTAAAATATATTTAGGTTTATTTAGTTTATTTTTATTTTTTTTTTTTTTTTTTTATTTTGTTTAGTTTACCTATTTTAGGTTTATTTAATTTAGTTTATGTTTTTATTTTATTTATTTTATTTTTTTTAGGTTGTTTAGGTTTAGGTTTGTTTTTTAATTGAGTTTTATGTTTAATTTCATTTTAGGCTTATGTTTTATTTTATTTTTACATTTAGGTTTAGGTTTTATTATATTTTTTATAGGTTTTGGTTTTAGGTTTTTATTTTTTAGTTTAGGTTTAGGTTTATTTTTGTTTATTTTATTTTATTTAGGTTTTTTTTTTATTCTTAGGTTTATTTTAATATTTAGTTTAGTTTAGTTTTTTATTTTTTATTTTTTTTAGTTTTAAATTTCATTTTATTTATTTTTTAGTTTAGGTTTAGGTTTTAATTTAGGTTTTAATTTAATTTTATTATTTTATTTTATTTAGGTTGAGGTTTTAGGTTTTATTTAGTTTAGGTTTATTTGTTTAGGTTTTTAGTGTTTTGGATTTAGGGTGTAAGGTTCAAGGTTTATGATTTTTTAGTGTTTAGGGTTTAGGGATGTAGGTTTTGGGTTGTAGGTTTAAGGTTTATGGTTTAAGGTTAAATTTAGGGTTTAGGATTTAATGTTTAAGGTTGAGGGTTTAAGGTTAAGTTTTTTTTTTTTAAAAAGTGAAGTAAAGTGGTAGGTTTATGTTTATTTAGTTTATTATGTTTATTTTATATTTTTATTTATGTTTACTTTATATTTTTATTTATGTTTATTTTATATTTTTAGTTTTTTTAGTTTATTTATTTTATTATATTTATTTTAGTTTAGGTTTTTTGTTTTAGTTTATTTTTTAGGTTTAGGTTTAAGTTTATGTTTATTTTTTTTTAGTTTTATTTTTATTTTATTTTTAAGTTAGGTTTTATTTTTTTAATTTTAGGTTTAGGTTTAGGTTTATATTTATTTTTTTAGGTTTAGGTTTTAGGTTTTTATTTTAGGTTTATTTTTATTTTTTATTTTTTAGTTTAGGATTAGGTTTAGTTTATTTTAGGTTCAGGTTTTATTTATATTTGTTTAGTTTATTTTAGTTTATGTTCAAATTTATTTTATTTTGTTTTTAGGTTTAGGTTTTTTTAGTTTAGGATTTAGGTTTTATTTTTTATTTATTTTTAGGTTTATTTTTTAGGTTTAGATTTTTTTATTTAGTTTTTATTTTATTTTAGTTAACTTTTTATTTTATTTCATGTTTAGTTTAATTTTATTTAGGTTTTAATTCTTAGGTTGATTTTATTTTTTAATTTAGTTTAGGTTTTTATTTATTTTATTTTAATCATTTTATTATTTTATTTTATTTTATTTTTAGGTTTAAGTTTAGGTTTTAGTTTAGGTTTTTATTTTATTTTATTAATGTTTAGGTTTTATTATATATTTTATGTTTTGGTTTTATTTAGTTTATGTAAAAGTTTTTAGGTTTTTAGGGTTTAGGGTTTAGGGTTTTTTATTAAGTAAGCTAGTTGGTTTAGGTTTATTTTGTTTATTTTTTATTTATTTTAGTTTATTTTATTTTTTATTTTGATTTATGTTTATTTTTTATTTTTATAGTTTTGTTTGGTTATTTTAGTTTATTTTAGTTTATTTTTTAGGTTTAGGTTTATTTTTTAGTTCAATTTTATTTTTGTTTTATATTTTTGGTTTAGGTTTTATTTTTATTTTTTTGGTTTAAATTTAGTTTTTTATTTTATTATTTTTGGTTTAGGTTTTAGGTTTTTATTTCTAGTTTATCTTTAGGTTTTATTTTTTAGTTTAGGTTTAGGATTATTTTTAGTTTATTTTATTTTATTTAGTTTAGGGTTTAGGTTTAGTTTATTTTAGGTTTAGGTTTAGGTTGTATTTATTTTAGTTTAGGTTTAAGTTTATTTTATTGTGTTTATTTTATTTTTATTTTATGTTTAGTTTTTTTGTTTAGGGTTTAGGTTTTATTTTTTATTTTTATGTTTTATTTTTAAGTTTGTTTTTTAGGTTTAGATATTTAATTAATTTTTATTTTTTTATTTTAGGTTTATTTTAGATTTATTTTATTTTTATTTTACGTTTAGTTTTTATTTTATTTAGGTTTCTTATTCTTAGGTTTATTTTATTTTCTTAGTTTAGTTTAGGTTTTAAATAATTTTGTTTTAGTTTATTTTTATTACTTTATTTTATTTCATTTTTATGTTTAGCTTTAGGTTTTAGTTTCATTTTTTATTTTATTTTATTTTTATATTTCATTTATATTTAGGTTTATATCAGAACCACCCTCACCTCTCGAGTAGTGGGATCCACCATCATATCACTGATCTCTCCCTTTGCCACCATGATAGTTGTAACCTCTATCGCTCCTCCTACCTCCATAAACACCACTGCTCTGATCATCACCTCCATATCCACTAGCACCTCCATATCCCCCACCACCATTATAATAACCATAACCTCTGCTTTTACCACCACCGCCAGATCTAGGCGAGCCTAGTTGATGGTGATGTTCCCCATCAAGGTTAATTAGGGTTTAGGTTTAAGATTAGGGTTAGTTTAGGGTTTAGGGTTTAGGGTTTAGCATTTAGGGTTTGGGGTCTAGAGTTTAGGGATACAGGTTTTAGGCTTTAGGGTTTAGGGTTTAGGGATTAGGGTTTAGGGTTTTAAGGTTTTGGGTTTTGGGTTTAGGGTTTAGGGTTTAGGGTTTTAGGGTTTAGGGTTTAGGTTTTAGGTTTGGGTTAGGTTTGGGGTTTAGGTTTAGAGTTTAGGTTTAGGATTTAGGTTTTAGGGTATTATTTTAAATTAAGTAAATTGGTAGGTTCAAGTTTATTTAGTTTATTTTTTATTTATTTGAGTTTATTTTATTTTTTATTTTTATTTAGGTTTTTTTATTTTTATTTAATTTAGTTTATTTATTTTAGGTTTGTTTATTTTATTTTAAGTTTCTTATTTTAGTTTAAGTTTCTTATTGTAGTTTATTTTTTAGGTTAAGTCTTTTTTAGTTGAGTTTTATTTTTATTTTATTTTGAAGGTTTAGGTTTAGGTTTAGGTTTTTATTTTATTTTGAAGGTTTAGGTTTTAGGTTATTATTTAGGTTTATTTTTAGGTTTTATTTTTTAGTTTAGATTTAGGTTCATTTTTAGTTAATTTAATTTAATTTTGTTTATGTTTTGGTTTAGGCTTAGTTTATTTTAGGTTTAGGTTTAGGTTTTATTTATTTTAGTTTAGTTTATTTTAGTTTAGGTTTTGGTTTATTTTATTTTTATTTTAGGTTTAGGTCTTTTTTTAAGATTTAGGTTTAGGTTTTATTTTTATTAATTTTAAGTTTATTTTAGGTTTATAAGTTTAGGTTTTCATTTAGTTTTATTTTATTTTATTTTAGGTTTATTTTCTTTTATTTTATCAGGTTTTATTCTTTGATTTATTTTATGTTTTAGTTTAATTTAGGTTTTTCTTTATTTTATTTTATTTTTTTTATTTTTTAATTTTATTTAGGTTTAGGTTCTAGTTTAGGTCTTTATTTTATTTTATTTATGTTTACATTTTTTTACTTATTTTATTTTTAGGTTTTATTTAGTTTAGGGTTTAAGGTTTAGAGTTTTAGGGTTTAGAATTATATGGTTTAGGGTTTAGGGTTTAGGGTTAGGGTTTAGGGTATAGGATTAAGGTTTAGGGGTTAGGGTTTAGGTTTTAGTGTTTAGGATTTAGGGTTTAGGGTTTTCATGGTTAAGGGTTAAGGGTTTACGATTTTATGGTTTATGCTTTAGGGTCTTGCAATAAGGTTAGAGTTTAGGGTTTAGGGTAAGTTTAGGGTTTAGTGTTTAGTGTTTAGGGTTAGTTTAGGGTTTAGGTTCTATGGTTTAAGGTTTAGAGTTTTTTAGGGTTTAGGTTTTAATGTTGTAGGTTTAGGGTTTAGGGTTTAAGGTTTAGGATTTATGATTAATTTTTGGGTTTAATGTTTAGTTTTTTTTAAAGAAAAAACTAAGTAAATAGATATGTTTAGTTTTATTTAGTTTATTTTTATTTATTTTAGTTTATTTTATTTTTTATTTTTATTTAGTTTTCTTTTTTATTTTTATTTAGTTTGGTTTATTTATTTTAGGTTTATTCATTTTAGTTTAGGTTTTTTATTTTAGTTTATTTTTTAGGTTTAGGTTTAGGTTTAAGTGTATTTTTAATTTAGTTTTATTTTTATTTTATTTTTTAGGTTTAGGTTTTATTTGTTTTATTTTTAGGTATAGTTTTAGGTTTTTTTTTTTAAGTTTAGGTTTTAGGTTTTATTTTAGGATTATTTTTTAGGGTTTATTTTTTTAGTTTAATTTTAGGTTTATTTTAGTTTATTTTATTTTATTTAAGGTTTTCATTTAGGTTTCGATTTAGTTTATTTTTGGTTTAGGTTTAAGTTTCAATTATTTTATTTTAGTTTATTTAAGTTTGGGTTTTGGTTTATTTTATTTTTTTACTATAGGTTTAGGTCTTTTTTTAAGGTTTTAAGTTTTTTTATTTTTTTTTACATTTTAGTTTTAGGTTTAGTTTTTAGGTTTAGGTTTTTATTTAAGTTTTATTTTATTTAATTTTAGGTTTATTTTCTTTTTATTTTAGGTTTAGTTTTGTTTTATTTAGGTTTTTTATTTTTTAGTTTAGTTTAGGTTTTTATTTAATTTATTTTAGTTTAAATTTTATTTTGTTATTTTTTTTAGGTTTTAGTTTAGGTTTTTATTTTAATTTATTTTTTTATTTTATTTTGGTTTAGTTTTTTTATGTAATTTAATTTTAGGTTTTATTTAATTTAGGTTTAGGTTCTTAGCTTTTAAGGTTTAGGGTTTTGTGTTAGATGAGGGTTTTTGGTTTTGGGTTTAGGATTTAAGGTTTAGGTTTTAAGCCCAAGGTTCAAGTTTTAGTTTAGGGTTTATGGTTTTTGGTCATTTTTTTAATAGAGAACAAATTTTGCTTGAACATTTCTTCTTTTTGATTTCATCAACCAAGTAACACACCAAGATATAGATAAAAAATGAACACATATCGAGAAAATCAAAAGCCCTAGATAACTTGAACTATCTTTACTGTAAAGACCTAGTTCCATAAACAGATGATCGGATCAGTCGTTCTTCAATTTCTCCAATTCCCATCAGAACCACCCGAGCCTCTCAATTAGTGGGATCAACCATCATATCCCCGATCTCTCCCTCTCCCACCGCCACAATTGTAACCTCTGTCGCTCCTCCCACCTCCATAGCTACCATTTCTCTGACCACCATCTCCATATCCTCCAGCACCTCCTGATCCCCCACAACCACTATGATAACCACCCCCTCTGCCTTCACCTCCATCGCCAAATCTAGACTGAGCCTGGTCGATAGTGATGTTCCAGCCATCAAGGTTCTGCACATTCTTACGGTTTAGGTTTATTAGGTTTACGGGTTTAGGTTTATTTAGAGTTCAGGGTTTAGGGTAGGTTTTATTTACTTGAGGTTTAGATTTAGGTTTTATTTACTTATTTTTAGGTTTAATTTTTAGGTTTAGGTTTTATTTACTTTAGGTTTAGATTTAGAGTTTGGGGTTTAGGGTAGGGTTAGGGTTTAGTGTTTAGGCTTCAGGGTGTAAGGTTTAGGGAGTAGGGTTTAGGCTTTAGGCTTTAGAGTTTTAGGGTTTATGATTTTATGGTTTAGGGTCTAGGATTAAGGTTTTGGGTTTAGGCTTTAGGGTATAATGTTTAGGATTTAGGGTTTTGGGTTTAGGATTTATGGTTTAGGGTTGTAGGTTTAGGGTTGTAGGTTTAGGGTTTAGGGTTTATGGTTAGTTTTTAGGATTGGGGTTTGGGGTTTAGGGTTTAGGGTTCATGATGTAGCCTTTAGGGTTTCTTTTTTAAATTAAGTAAATAGGTAGGTTTAAGTTTATTTAGTTTTATTTATTTTAGTTAATTTTATTTATTATTTTTATTTGGTTTATTTTTTATTTTTATTTAGTTTAGTTTATTTACTTTATGTTTATTTATTTTAGTTTAGTTTCTTATTTTATTAGGTTTAGGTTTTTTTTTTAGTTGAGTTTTATTTTTTATTTTATTTTGCAGGTTTAGGTTTTATTTTTTATTTTTATGTTTAGGTTTAGGTTTTTATTTTATTTTTTATAGGTTTAGGTTTTAGATTTTTATTTTAAGTTAATTCTTAGGTTTTATTTTTTAGTTTAAGTTTAGGTTTATTTTTATTTTATTTTACTTAGTTTAGGTTTAGGTTTAGGTTTAGTTAATTTTAGGTTTAGGTTTAGGTTCTATTTATTTTAATTTAGTTTATTTTGGTTTAGGTTGAGGTTTATTTTATATTGTTTATTTTACTTTTATTTTAGTTTAGGTTTTTTATTAGTTTAGGATTTAAGTTTTCATTTTATTTTGTTTTTATTTAGTTTTCATTTTATTTCATTTTATGTTTATTTTATTTTTATTTTAAGTTTAGTTTTTATTTTATTTAGGTTTTTATTTTTAGGTTTATTTTATTTTTTAGTTTAGTTTAGGTTTTTATTTATTTTATGTTGTTGAGCTTTGACTTTTTATTTTATTTTATTTCTAGGTATAGGTTTTAGTTTAGGTTTTTATTTTATATTATTTTTTTAGTTTATCTAGGTTTAGGATTTTTATTTGTTTTATTTTTAGGGTTTAGGGTTTAGGGTTTTAGGGTTTTAGAGTTTAGGGTTTAGGCTTGTAGGTTTTGGGTTGTAGGTTTAGGGTTTAGGGTTTTCTTTTATATATTTTAAAATTAAGTATACTAGTAAGTTTAGGTTTATTTTATTTATTTAGTTAATTTAATTATTTTAGTTTATTTTATTTTTTATTTTATTTAGTTTAGTTAATTTATTTTATGTTACTTTATTTTAGTTTATTTTTTAGGTTAAGGTTTACTCTTTAGTTTTGTTTTGTTTTTATTTTATTTTTTAGGTTTAGGCTTTATTTTTTATTTTTATGTTTTGGTTTTTATTTTTTATTTTCTTAAGTTTAGGTCTTAGGTTTTTATTTTAGGTTTATTTTAAAGTATTATTTTTCAGTTTAGGTGTATTTTTAGTTTATTATCTTTTATTTAGTTTAGGTTTAGGTTTATGTTTAGTTTATTTTAGGTTTAGGTTTAGGTTTAGGTTTTATTTATTTTAGTTTAGTTTATCTTAGTTTAGGTTCAGGTTTATTTTATTTTTATTTTAGGTTTAGGTTTTTTTTAATTTAGGGTATATGTTTTATTTTTTATTTATTTTTAAGTTTTATTTTTAGGTTTAAATTTTTATTTAGCTTTTATTTTATTTTCTTTATGTTATTTTTATTTTTATTTTAGGATTAGTTTTTATTTAATTTAGGTTTTCAATTTTTTTAATTTTGTTTAGTTATTTATTTATTTTATTTTATTTTATTTTTAAGTTTAGGTTCAGGTTTAAGTTTAGGTTTTAGTTTATGTTTTTATTTTATTTCATTTTTTCATTTTATTTTGGTTTAGGTTTTCTTATTTATTTTATTTTTAAGGTTAGGTTTTTTGGTTTATAGGGTTTAGTGTTTAGGGTTGTAGGATATAGATTTTTGGGTTTAGGGTTTAGGGTTTATGGTTTAGTGTTTAGGCTTTAGGTTTTAGGGTTTTTAGGGTTTAGGGTTTATGGTTTATGGTTTAGGGTTAGCTTAGGGTTTAGGGTTAGCTTAGGGTTTAGGGTGAGTTTAGGCTTTAAGGTTTAAGGTTTAATGTTTTTAGTTTATGGTTAGTTTTGGGTTTAAGGTTTAGGGTATAGGGGTTTAAGTTTTTAGGGTTTAGGGTTTAGGGTTTTGGGTTAGGACTATTGTTTAAGGATTAGGGTTCATAGTTTAGGGTTTAGGGTTTTGGGTTTAGGGTTTATGGTTTAGGGTTTAGTGTTTATGGTTTAGGGTTTAGGGTTTTTAAGGTTTAGAATTTAGGATTTAGAGTTTAGGGTTTAGGGTTTAAGGTTTAGGGTTTTTTTTTATTTTTTTTTAAATTAAGTAAATCGGTAAGTTTAGGTTTTCCTTAGTTTATTTAATTTTCATTAGTTTATTTTAGTTTTATTTTTTAGGTTTATTTTTTATTTTTATTTAGTTCATTTTATTTATTTTAATTTAATTTTTTTTAGTTTATTTTTTTAGGTTTAGGTTTATCTTTATTTTTTAATTTAGTTTTGTTTTTATTTTATTTTTTAGGTTTAGATTTTATATTTTTATTTTTTGGTTTAGGTTAAGGTTTTTATTTTATTTTCTTAGGTTTAGGCTTTAGGCTTTTATTTTAGGTTTATTTTTAGGTTTTAATTTTAGTTTAGGTTTAGTTTATTTTTAGTTTATTTTATTTTTTTTAGTTTAGGGTTTAGGTTTAGTTTATTTTAAGTCTAGTTTAGGTTATATTTATTTTAGTTTAGTTTATTTTAGGTTTAGGTTTTTTTTAGTTTAAGGTTTTGGATTTATTTTATATTCATTTTTAGGTGTTATTTTTAGGTTTATGTTTTTATTTTGTTTTTATTTTGTTTTATTTTAGGTTTATTTTATTTTATTTTAGTTTAGTTTCTATTTTATTTTTGTTTTTTAATTTTAGGATTATTTTATTTTTAGCTTAAAGCTTAGGGTTTCTATTTATTTTATTTTATTTTATTTTAGTTTTAATTTTTTTATTTTTAAGTTTAGGTTTAAGTTTTTTTATTATTTTATTTAGGTTTTGTTTTATTTATTTATTTATTTTTATGTTTTATTTAGTTTAGGTTTAGGTTTACAGGCATTTAGCTTTTTAACGTTTAGGGATTTGTGTTTAAGGTTTAAGGTTTAGGGTATAAGGTTTAGAGTTTAGGGATGTAGGTTTTAGGTTTTAGGGTTTAGGGTTTAGGGTTTAGGGTTTAATGTTTAGGGTTTAGGGATTTAGTGTTTAAGGTTTAGGGTTTAGGGTTGTAAGTTTAGGGTTTAGGGTTTATGGTTTAGGGTCAGTTTTAGGGTTTATGGTTTGGGGGTTTAAGTTAATGGTTAAGGGTTTAGGTTTAGGTTTCAAGTTCTAGTTTAGAGTTTAGGGTTTTTGTTTTTTTTTAACAAAAAATAAATTCAAATTCATCATTTATTCTTTTTGATTTCATCAATCAAGTAACACACCAAGTTTTCTAAGACATAAGTGACGACATAGATAATAATTGAGCATGCATAGAGAAAACCAAAACCCTAGATAATACTATATCTCTTGTAGAAGAGCAGTTCCATAAGCGATTGATCGGATCGGCGTTCTTGGTTCTCCGGCTCCCATCGAACCACCACGCCTGATTAGGATCGACCATCATATCACGATCTCTCCCTCCCCACCAACAGTTTTTTATCGCCCTCCTCCTACCTCCATAACCACTACTGCTCCAACCAACACCTCTAGATCACCCACCACCACTATGATAACCATCACCTTCACCTTAACCTCCACCATTAGATCTAGATTAAGCTTGGTTGATGGTGATGTTCCTACCATCAAGGTTCTGCCCATTCTTAGGGTATAGGTTTAGGTTTAGGTTTATTAAGTTTTAGGGTTTAGGTTAAGGTTTAGTTTAGGTTTAGGTTTATGCTTAGGTTTAATGTTTGGGTTTAAGGTTTAGGGTTTAAGTATAGGGTTTAGGGTAGGGTTTAAGGTTTAGGGTTTAGGTTTCAGAGTTTAAGATTTTAGGGTTTATACTTTTAGGGTTTAGGGTTTAGGGTATTTTAAAGTTTAGAGTTTAGGGTTTAGGGTTTAGGCTTGTAGGTTTAGTGTTGTAGGTTTAGGGTTTTTTTTTAATTTAGTAAACCAGTAAGTTTAGGTTTACTTAGTTTATTTTTTATTTAGTTTAGTTATTTATTTTAAGTTTATTTGTTTTAGTTTATGTTTTTTATTTTAGTTTATTTCTTAGGTTTAGGTTTAGGTTTATGTTTATTTTTTAGTTTAGTTTTATTTTTATTTTAATTTTAGGTTTAGGTTATATTTTTTATTTTTAAGTTTAGGTTTAGGTTTTTATTTTATTTTTTAGGTTTTTATTTTATGTTTGTTTCTAGGTTTTATTATTAAGTTTTGGTTTAAGATTAATTTTAGTTTATTTTATTTAATTTAGTTTAGAATTAGGTTTAGGTTTAGGTTTAGTTTTAGTTTGAGGTTCACATTTTAGTTTAGAGTTTAGGGCTTTTGGTTTTTTTGTTAACAACGAACAAATTCAGATTCAACATTTCTTCTTTTTGATTTCATCAACCAAGTAACACACCAAGTTTTCTAAGACATAAGTGATGACATAGATAAAAAATGAGCATGCATAGAGGAAATAAAAAACCCTAGATAACTAGAACCATGTCTACTATAAAGACACAATTCCATAAGCGTGATCGGTCGGCGTTCTTCGTTCTCTAGTTCCCATCGAAACCCCTCTCGTGCAGATCGACCATTATATCCGCGATATCAACCTTCACCACCACCATGGCTGTAACCTCCATTGCTTCTCCCTCCTCCATAACCACCACTAATCTGACCACCCCATCCATATCCACTAGCATCTCTAGATCCCCCACCCCACTACGATAACCACTACCTCCGCCTTTGCCTCCACCACCAGATCTAGATTGAGCCTTTTTGACAGTGATGTTCCTACCGTCAAAGTTTTGCCCATTCTTAGGGTTTAGGTTTAGGTTTAAGTTTATTAGGTTTTAGGGTTTAGGTTTATTTTTTTATTTTTTTATTTACTTTAAGTTTAGGTTTAGGGTTAAGGGTTTAGGGATTAGGGTTTATGGTTAGGGTTTAGGGATTAGGGTTTAAGGTTTATAGTTTAGGATTTTAGGGTTTATGCTTTTCGGTTTTACAGTTTATGGTTAGGGTTTAGGGTTTAGGGTTTAGGTTTTTTGGGGTTTAGGATTTAGTGTTTAGGGTGTAGGGTTGTAGGTTTAGGGTTTAGGGTTTAGGGCTTAGAGTTTAGGATTTGGTGTTTAAGGTTTTTTTTTAAATTAAGTAACCCGACAGGTTTATGATTATTTAGTAAATTTAGTTCATTTTTTATTTTTATTTAGTTTAGTTTATTTATTTTAGGTTTATTTATTTTAGTTTAGGTTATTTATCAGAGTTTATTTTTTAGGTATATGTTTAGGTGTAGGTTTATTTTTTAGTGCAGTTCTATTTTATTTGATTTTTAAGGTTTAGGTTTTATATTTTATTTTTAAGTTTAGGTTAAGGATTTTATTTTATTTTTTTAGGTTTAGGTTTTAGGTTTCTATTTTAGGTTTATTTTTAGTTTATGTTATTTTATCTAGTTTAAGTTTAGTTTATTTTAGGTTTAGGTTTTGGTTTATTTATTTTAGTTTATGTTTAGGTTTATTTATTATTTATTTATTTTCGATTTAGGTTTTTTTAGTTTAGGGTTTAGGTTTTATTTTTTATTTATTTTTAAGTATTATTTTTAGGTTTATTTTAAATTTTAGGTTTTTATTTAGTTTTTAGTTTATTTTTATTTTAGGTTTTTTTATTTTTTTATTTACAGTTTTTATTTTATTTAAGTTTTTTATTCTTAGGTTTATTTTATTTTTTTTAGTGTAGTTTAAGTTTTTATTTAATTTATTTTAGTTTATTTTTAATTTTTATTTTATTTTATTTTTAAGTTTAGGGTTTAATTAGTTTAGTTTAGTTAGTATTATTAATTTTTGTTTTATTTTGTTTATTTGTTAGTTATTAGTTTATTTAGGGTTTAGGTATATTAGTTTAGTTTATCATTATTATTATTGCTTGAATTATTTGTTTTTGTTTTGGGTTTATTTGGTTTTAGGTTTTGTGTTTTGTTGGGTTTATTGGGGTTATTGTGGTTTAGTGTTTTTTAGTTTAGTTTTAGTTTTTTGTTTTTATTTAGTTTTAGTTTAGGTGGGGTTTATTAGTTTTAGTTTGGTTTTTAGTTTAGTTATTATTTAATTATTAGTTTTGAGTTTATCTTTAGTTTTAGGTTTTATTAGTTCTTAGTTTATTAGTTATTATTAGTTTAGTTAGTTTTTATTAGTTTTTTGGGATTCAATTTTAGTTTAGTTTATTAGTTTAGAAGTTTTAGGCTTTTAGTTTAGTTTAGTTTTTGTTTTTAGTTTATTCATTATTGGGTTTTATTGGTTTGGTTTTCTTAGTTCAGGGCTTAGTTTTATTATTTATTAGTTTATTATTACTATTATTATTATTATTATTATTATTATTATTATTATTATTATTATTATTACTATTATTTTATTAGTTTTAGTTTTTAGGTTTATTATTAGTTTTATTATTATTTATTTAGTTAGTTTTGTGAGTTTTAGTTATCTTTTATTATTAGTTATTAGTTATTATTTTGGTTTATTAGTTTATTATTATTATTATTATTATTATTAAAATAAAACCTAAACCCTAAATAAAAAAAACCTTAACCCTAAACCCTAAACCCTTAAACAAATCCTAAACCCTAAATTTTTAACCTATAACCTTAAACCATAAAACATACAACCCTAAACCGTAAACCGTAAACCCTAAACCATAAACTTTAAACGGTAAACCCTTAACCTTAAAAATATAAACTTAAACTAAATAAAACCTAAAAAAAATACAACCTAAATAAAATATAAAAAATTTAAATTAAACAAAACCTAAATGTTAACCTAAACCTAAACCTAAAATTAAAATAAAATAAAAATAAAAACTAAACTAAAATAAATAAAAATTTTAACTAAACTAAAAATAAAATAAACCTAAAATAAATAAACCTAAATAAAATAAACTAAATATAAGATAAAAAGAAAATAAACCTAAAATAGAAATTAAATAAAAACATAAACCTAAAAAATAAAACTGAAAATAAAGCCAAAAAATAAATAAAAATAAAACCTAAACTATAAACTAAAATAGAAAAAACCTAAACATAAAATAAACAAAATAAATTAAACCTAAACCTAAACTAGAATAAACTAAAATAAATAAAACATAAACCTAAACCTAAATAAAAAAACCTAAACCCAAAACTAAATAAAAAAATAAACTAAAATAAACCTAAACTAAACTAAAAATAAAACCTAAAATAAACCTAAAAGAAAACCTAAAACCTAAACCTAAAAAAAAAAATAAAACCCTAAACCTATACTAAATAAAATAAACTTGAAATGAAAAAACTAAACTAAAAAAATAAATGACTTAATCCTAAACCTAAATAAACTAAAATAAAATGTGCTAAAATAAAATACATAAAATAAAAATAAACTAAATAAAATAAAAAACTTAACCTAAATAAAAAATAAAATAAAATAAATGAAAATAAATAAAATAAACTAAATAAACCTAAAACCGTTTTCTTAATTTAAAAAAACCCTAAACCTTAAACCCTAAACCCCAAACCCTAAATCTCTTAAACCCTAAACCCTAAACCCTAAAACTAACCCTAAAGCCTAAACCTAAAAACCCTAAAATAAGTAAAAAAATTTACAAAAAACCCTAAAGTGAACTCTACCAAACCCTAAATCCTGAGCCCTAAACCCTAAACCCTAAAACCTACAACCCTGAACCCCAAACCATAAACCCTAAACCCTAAAATGCTAAAATGTTAAACCCTAAACTAAATAAAACCTAAAATAAAATAAATAAAAGAACCTAAACCAAAATAAAATAAAAAAATTAAATATAATAAAAACATAAATTAAAGCCTAAACCTAAACCTAAACCTAAACCTAAAAAGAAATAAACTAAACTAAAATAAAATAAATAAAAACCTAAACTAAATTAAAAAAATAAAAATGTAAATAAAATAAAAACTAAACCTAAAATAAAAATAAAATAAACATAAAATAAATTAAATTAAAAACTAAATAATAACCTAAACTTAAAAAAAACCTAAAAATAAATATAAAATAAAACATAAATCTTAAATAAAAATAACATATCCCTAAACCTAAACTAAAATAAATAAAACCTAAACCCAAACCTAAAATAACTAAACCTAAAAAGCTAAATAAACTAAATATATAAAATAAACAAAAAACCTAAACCTAGACTAAAAAATAAAACCTAAAAAAAAAACCAGTAAAACCTAAAACCTAAACCTAAAAATAAAATAAAAAACCTAAAACCTATAAATATAAAATAAAAAAAGCTAAAATAAAATGAAATAAAACTAAACTAAAAAAAACTAAATGAAAACCTAAACTAAAATAAATAAACTAAAATAAATGGACTAAACTAAATAAAAATAAACCTAAATAAAAATAAATAATAAAATAAACTAAAATAAATAATAAATGAACTACATAAACTAAATAAACCTAAACCTGCTGGTTTACTTAATTAAAAAAAAATAAACCCTAAATCTTAAACCCTAAACCCTAAATCTTAAATCCTAAAAAGCCTTAAACCCTAAACCCCAAACCCTAAACCCTAAGCCCTAAACCTTAAACTAATCCGAAACCCTAAACCCTAAACCATAAAAAACTAAAAACCTAAACCTAAACAAAATAAAACCTAAAATATTATAAATAAAAATACTTAAACCAAAATAAAATAAAAAAGAAATAAAAACCTAAACTAAAACCTAAACCTAAACCTAAACCTAAAAAAAAAAAAATCTAAACTAAAACAAAATAAACAAAAACCTAAACTAAACCTAAAATAAAAATAAAAAATACCTAAAATAAAAATAAAAATAAAAATAAACCCAAATGAAAATAGAAAACAAAATAAGTTAAAATAAATAAAAAATAAACTAAATAAACCTAAACATACCAGTTTACTTAATTTAAAAAAAAAACCCTAACACTAAATCGTAAACCCCAAACCCTAAACCGTAAACCCTAAACCCTAAACCTTAAATCCTAAATCCTAAAACCGTAAACCCTACACCCTAAACTCTAAACCCTAAAACCTAAAACCTAAACCCTAAACCCTAAAAACTAAAAATCTAAACCTAAACTAAATAAAACCCAATAAATAAATAAACTTAAACCTAAATAAAATAAAAAAATAAAATAAAATAAAAAACTAAACTAAAACCTAAACTTAATCTTAAAACTAAACCTAAAAATAAAATAATATAAAATTAGAAATTATACTAAAATAAAATAAATAAAAATCTAAACAAAACTTAAAATAAAAAAAAAAACCTAAATAAATTAAAACTAAACATAAAATAAAAATAAAGTAAATCAAAAAGTAAATAAAATAAAAACTAAATAAAAACCTAAACCTAAAGATAAACTTAAAAATAAAACCTGAAAATAAATTAAAAATTAAAAATCAAACGAGAAACTAAAAAAAACCTAAACCTAAAATAAACAAAATGAAATAAACCCAAACCTAAACAAAAATAAACAAAACTAAAATAAATAAAACATAAAGCTAAACCACGAACTAAATGAATTAAAATAAACTAAAAATAAACCTAAACTTAAACTAAAAAATAAAACCTAAAATAAAAACCTAAAATATATACATAAAACAAAATAAAACCTAAACTTATTCTTAAAAATAAAAAATAAACCTTAAACCTAAAATATAAAACATAAATTAAACTAAACTAAAAAAAAATAAACATGAATCTAAAATATTAACTAAAATAAAAACTTAAACTAAAATAAATAAACCTAAAATAAATGAACTAAACTAAATAAAAATAAAAAATAAACCCAAATAAAAATTAATAATAAAATGAACTAAAATAAATAAAAAATAAACTAAATAAACCTAAACCAACTAGTTTTCTTAATTTAAAAAAAAACCCTAAACCCTAAACCCTAAACCCTAAATCCTAAACCTTAAACCCTAAACCTAACCTAAAGTTACTAAATAAAATAAAAAAGTAATCCTTAATCGTAAAACCTAATAAACTTAAACCTAAACCTAAACCCTAAGAATGGGCATAACCTTGACGGCAGGAACATCATCGTCAACCTAGCTTAGTCCAGATTCGGTGGTGGAGGCAAAGGCGAAGGAAGCAGTTATCATAGTGAGGGTAAGCAATTTGGAGGTGATGGTGGATATGGAGGTGGTGGTCAGAGCAGTGGTGGTTAGGGAGGCACGAGTATCGATGAAGATTAGAACCATGGTGGTGGCAGAGGGGAGAGATCGAGGATATGATGGTGGATCTTTCTACTCGAGAGGTTGGGGTGGTTTTGATGGGAACTAGAGAAACTGAAGAACGACCGATCCAATCTACTGCTTATGGAACTTTATCTTTATAGTAGAGATAATTCTAGTTACCTAGGGTTTTGATTTGCTCTATGCGTGCTCATTTTTTATCTATGTCATCGCTTGTGTCTTAGAAAATTTAGTGCGTTGGTTGGTGAAATCAAAAAGAAGAAATGTTGAATCAAAATTTGTTCTCTACTAAAAAAAATAAGAGCCCTAAACCTTAAATGTAAAATGAAACCCTAAACCCTAAACCACAAACCCTAAAAACTCTAAACCTTAAACCCTAACTCCTAAACCCTAAAACCCTAAACCCTAAATCTTAAAACCTAAATCCTAAACTCAAAACCCTAAACCTAAACCTAACTAATAAACCCTAAACTAAACCTAAACCCCAAAACAAACCACAAATCCTAAATAGAAAATCCTAAAAAACCACATAAACCCCAAACCTAAAAACCAACCTAAACCCTAAACCCTAAACTAAACACCAAAACTAAAACAAACACTAAACTCCAAAACTAAACCTAAACATAACCAAACCCTAAAACTTAAAAAAACCTAAACTAAAAAAAAACCTAAAAATAAAATAAATAAATAAAACCTAAACCTAAAAATAAAATAAAATAAACTAATAAAAATAAATTAAAATAAAAGAAATAATAAACTAAATAACAAAATAAAATAAACTTAAGAATAAAAGCCTAAATTAAAATAAAAAACCTAAAATAAAAAAATAACTTATAATAAAAAAAAAATAAAATAAAATCTAAATAAAAACCTTAGCCTAAAATAAAGCCCAAGAAAATAAAAAAAATAAAACCTAAGCCCTAGTCTAAAAAAAAACCTAAACCTAAAGTAAAAATAACATAAACAATATAAAATAAACTAAACCTAAACACAAAATTAAATAAAGGAGAATATACTAAAAATAAACCTAAACCTAAAAAAAAACCTAAAAATAAAAAAAATAAAAACCTAAAACCTAAATAAATAAAACCTAAAAATAAAATAAATAGATAAACCTAAACCAAAATATGATATTAAATAAAATAAAATGAAAACATAAACTACAACCTAAACCTAAACCTAAACCCAAAAAAGAAAGAAAATAAAAAATTAAAAACTAAACTAAAATATAATAAATAAAAACCTAAGCTAAATAAAAAAAATAAAAGCCTAAATAAAATAAAAACTAAAATTAAAATAAAAATGAAATAAACCTAAAATAAAATAAAATAAAAACTAAATAGAAAACTAAACCTAAAAAAAAACCTATAAAAAAATAAAAAATAAAATCTAAACCCTAAACTAAAAAAAAACCAAAACCAAAACCTAAAATAGAAATAAAATAAACCAAAACCTAAACTAAAATAAACTAAACTATAATAACTTAAACCTAAACCTAAACCTTACCCTAAAAAAACAAATAAAATAAACAAAAAATAAACCTAAATATAAACTAAAAATTAGATCCTAAAATATAAATAAAACAAATACCTAAAAGCTGAACCTAAGAAAATAAAATAAAAACCTAAACCTAAACATATAAATAAAAATAAAACCTAAACCTAAAAAACAAAATAAAAATAAAACTAAAGTAAAACAACAAACATAAACATAAACCTAAACCTAAAAAATACACTAAAATAAAAAACCTAAATGAAAATAAATAACCCTAAATTAAATAAACTAAACTAAATAAAAATAAAACTAAACTAAAATAAAAATAAAAAAATAAAATAAACTAAATAATGCTAAACCTTTGAGATTATTTAATTAAATAAAAATGAAAATATAAAAAAATAAAAATATTAATTGAAAAACTAACCCTAAACTTACAACCCTAAAACTAAAACCCTAAATTAAAAAGATAATAATAATTGAAAATATTAAACTAAATAATATAAATTAAAAATAAACTAAACTAAAATAAAATAAATAAAAACTTAAACAATACAATAAAAATAAAAACCCTAAATATAATAAAAATTAAACCTAAAATTAAAATAAAATTAATGTAAAATAAAATAAAATAAAATAAAATAAAAACTAAATAAAAACCTAAACCTAAAAAATAAACAGAAAAATAAATAAATTATAAATCCTAAACCCTAAACTAAAATAAAGATAAAATAAACCTAAATCTAAAATGTAATAAATAAATGTAAACTAAACTTAAAATAAATAAACTTAAACCTAAAATAAAATAAATAAAATAAAATAAATTAAAATAAACCTAAACCTAAATAAAAGATAAACATAAAATAAAAACCTAAAACCTAAACATAAAAAATTAAAATAAAAACTTAAACCTAAGCCTAAAAATAAAAAAATTAAACCATAATAGAAAAAATAAAATAAAAATAAAACAAAACTAAAAAATAAACTTAAACCTAAAGAATGAACTAAAATAAACAACCTAAACTAAAATAAATAAACCTAAAATAAAATACAAAATAAAATAAATATAAAAATAAACCTAAATATAAATTTAAAATAAAATAAAATAAAATAAATAAAATAAACTAAAAAATAAACCTATGGTTTATTTAATTTAAAAAAAATAAATATAAAAATAAAATAAATAAAAAAAACAAAATAAAAGAACCTAAACCCTACCCTAAACCCTAAACTAAATCTCCACAACCCTAATACCCTAAACCCCAACTACCACACTCTAAATCTTGGACCCCCACCCTACTAAACCACTAAACCCTAAATCCTAAACCCTAACCAACTGAGCCACACCCTAACCACAGGCCCTCACCACTGAGCCTACCTAACCCTCCACCCTACATGCACAACTAATCATCCACTACCCCACCCTAAACACTACCCAAAACAGACCTAAACCTAAACTAAATAAAATCTAAAATAAAATAAAATAAAATCTAAACATTAATAAAATAAAATCAAATAAAACCTAAACCTAAACTTAAAATAAAATAAAATAAAATTAAAACTAAACTAAAAATAAAATAAATAAAAGAAACCTAAATAAAAATTAAATAAAAATAAAACCTAATTAAAATAAAACCTAAATATAAAATAAAAAATAAATAAACCTAAAATAAAAATAAAATAATAAACTAAACCTATAAAATAAAACTAAAATAAAATGTTAAAAAAAATAAATAAATAAACCTAAACCCTAAACTAAAAGAAAACCTAATCCTAATAAAAAAAATAAACCAAACCTAAACTAAAATAAATAAAACAAAGTAAACTAAAAAAAAAACCAAATAAACTTAAGATTAAAATTTAAACAAACTAAAAACTAAATGCAAAGTAAAAATAAAATAAACCTAAAATAAAAAAAAATAAAAAAAATAAAAACAAAATAAAAATCTTAAACCTAAAAAAGAAAACCTGAAAATAAAAAAAAAAAAATATAAACCTTAAACTAAAAAAAAAACAAAACCTAAATAAAATGAAATAATAAAATAAAATAAACCTAAAAACTAAAATAAACTAAACTAAAATAAATAAAACCTAAACCTAAACACATTAAATAAAATAAAATAAATAAACCAAATCTAAACTAAAATAATAAATCCTAAAATAAAAAATAAAACTTAAAACCAAAACAAAAAATAAATAAAACCTAAACCTAAACATAAACCTAAACCTAAAAATATAAAAAAAACTAAAAAATAATAAAATAAAACTCAGTAAAATAAACTAAACCTAAACCTAAAAAAAAAAATAAATAAAAATAAAAACTAAATAAAATAAAAAATAAAAAAAATAAATAAACTAAAATAAATAAAAAAGAAGCTAAATAAACTAAATAAACTAAAACTATTGTTTACTAATTTTTTTAAAACCCCAATACACAAATAACCAAACCCACAAAAAAATCTTAAATCATAAAAACTGAACATTAAACCCCAAACCTAAACTCTAATCCTAACCCTAACCAAAACCCTAAAACCCTAATCCTTAAAACAGACCTAACCCCTAAACCTAAAAAAAAACTAAAATAAATAAAAGCTAAAAATAAAAATGAAACCTAACGTAAATAAAATAATAATAATAAAATTTAAACTAAAACCTAAACCTAAACCTAAAATTAAAAAAAATAAAAAAAAAAAAAAATAAACAAAAATAAAAAAGAACCTATGAATAAAAACATAAATAAAGTAAAAACTAAACGTAATATAAAACCAAAAAAAAAATAAAAAATAAAATAACAACTAAATAAAAAATAAAATAAAACCTAAAAATAAATAAAATTAAACTTAAACCCTAAACTAAAAAAAAACCTAAACTAAAATAAATAAAATTAATAAAATAAAATAAACCTATAACTAAAATAAAATAATAAAGCAAATATAAAAAATAAACTAAACTAACCATAAATAAATTAAATAAACTAAAAAATAAACTTAAACATAAACTAAAACATAAAACCAACAAAATAAACATAAAATAAAAACCTAAAACCTAAACTTTAAAAAATAAAATAAGAATCTAAACCTAAACCTAAAAATTAAAAAATAAACTAAATAAAAAATAAAAAAAATAAAACTAAAAATACATAAACCCTAAACCTAAAATAAACTAAAATAAAAACAACCTAAAATAAATAAGATAAAATAAACTAAATAAATAAATAAAATAAAAAATTAATATAAATAAATAAACTAAAATAAATAAAGCAATCTTGGGTTTACATAATTTTTAAACCAAATCTGCACTAAAAAAACACTAATCCTGCCTAAACCCTACCTACCTAAACTAAACCCTAAACACTAAACCCTACCACTAAACTAAAATGAGCCATCCTTAAACTTTAAACATAAAAATGAGCCACTAAGCTGAAAACTAAAATGCCTTACCATAAAAACCTAACTAGGCTAAAACTGAAACCTACTTAAAAAAATACATGACCCTGGCCTATCCTGAAATACCTCTGAACCAACTGATCAAGGCCCCAAAATGCCTAAACCCTAGGCACTAAACCATAACCCTGACACTAACCCAGACCTCCTAAACCTACCTTAAAATAAATCCTGGGACCCACAAACCCTAAGATCATAAATCCTAAACCCTACCCTATGCACTGACCTCAGACCACAAAGAACCTAAACTAAAAGATCCAAAATAAAACAAATAAATGCTAAACCTAAATATAATAAAATAAAATAAAACCTACTAAAAAACTAAAAATAAAAAAAATAAAATTAAAAATTAAAATTAAATTAAAGTAATGAAAATCCAAAACTAACCTAAAATAAAATAAAACCTAAGAATAAAAACACAAATAAAATAAATATAAACCTAAAATATAAATAAAATAAAAAAAGTAAAATAAAATAAAACTAAATAAAACTAAAAATAAAACTAAAAAATAAAAATAAATAAAATATAAACCTAAAACCTAAACTAAAATAAAACCTAAATCAAAATAAAAAAATAAAATAAACAAAATAAATAAACCTAAACCTAAAATAAACTAAACCTAAACATAAACCTAATCTAAATAAAATAAAAGAAATTAAAAATAAACCTAAACCTAAACTAAAAAATAAAACCAAAACATAAACCTAAATAAATCCTAAAACTGAATCTTCAAAAAATTAAATAAAATCCTAAAATTAAACTTGAAAATAAAAATAAAAACTTAAACCTAGAAAATAAAATAAAATTAAAACTAAACTAAAATGTAAACCTAAAGCTAAAGCGAAAATATAAATTAAAGTAAAGAACATGAACTAAAATAAGAAAACTAAACTAAATAAAAATACTAAATAAACTTAAATAAAAATAAAAGATAAAGTTAACTATAATAAATAATAAATAAATTAAATATATTAAATTAACCTAAACTTAGCGATTTTCTTAATTATAAAAAAACCTTAAACCCTAAACCTAAGCTAAACCCAAACCTAATCTAAAACACTCTAAACCCTAAAGATATAAAAAAATCCTAAACCCTAATCCTAAACTCTAAACCTAAAAGCATAAAGCCTCCTAAACCTAAATCTAAACCCTAAACCCTAACCTAAACCCAACCCAACTCTAAAAACTAAACCCCAAAACTTAAACCAAAACCTAAAGTAACTACATAAATTAGAAAATAAACCTAAACCCTAAAACCTGATAAACAGAAACCTAAACTAAACCTTAAGAATGGGCAGAACCTTGACAGGAGGAACATCACCATCAACCAAGCATAGTCTAGATTTGGTTATGGGGGATCTGGAGGTGCAAGTGGATACAAAGGTGGTGGTCGGAGCAGTGGTGACTATGGATGTGGGAGGAGCGACGGAGGTTATAGTCATGGTGGTAGCAGAGGGAGAGATTGGGGACATTATGGTGGATCCCGCTACTCGAGAGCTCAAGTTATTTCTAATGGGAATTGGAGAAATAGAAGAATGACCGATTTGATCTGTTGCTTATGGAACTGTGTTTTTAGAGTAGAGATAGTTATAGTTATCTAGGATTTTTGATTTGCTCTATGCGTGATCATTTTTTTTTGATCTATGTCACCACTTGTGTCTTAGAAAACCTGTTGTGTTACTTGGTTGATGAAATAAAAAAAAGGAAATATTGAATCTGAATTTTTTCTCTATTAAAAAAAGCCCTAAACCCTAAACTAAAATTTTAAACTTAATCTTAAAACCTATACCCAATAATTTTCTAAAGCCTTTTGCTGTGATGGATAAACCATTGTTGATCATTTTGGATTGGACTTTTTGGTTTCTGTTGGTTGGTGGGTGCCTTTGGCCCCCTTTTGTGTGGTTGTTTTATCTTCTGGTGATTTACATTGGCTGCAAATTATGTTTTTTTCAGTTGATGGTTTCATTTTTAAGCTATTTAGTCATTTATGGTTGTTCACCCTTGGCTTGAGGGCTCTTATCTTGGTTTTGTTGGCTATTTCTCAATTAATTAGCATTTGTCTGGTGCTTGCTGAAGGCTAGTACTGGTTTTCCTTCGTTAGGAGCTTGGATGGGAATTTGGTTAATGGTTGTTGTTGGTATTCTGACTTTGTTCTAGCCTCTCTTTGGGTTATTGTGATTAGTCTATTGTGGTTTTTATTTGGTGGTTTGGTTTGCTAAAGTTTGGTCAATTACTTTTTTGTTTAATGGTGATGGATGGGAACACTATATGTAGACCTTGGATGTTTACTTGTAGGTATGCTAACTATGATGGCTTTGATGTTACTCACATCTTCTCTCTGGTCGGAAGCATTACATATGATTGTAACCATTCTTTATGAAGTTTGGATGCTCATATGTATTGTTGCCCCTTGAGATGATCCTAACTAATCTTGAGCCTTCTCTTTCTAAGCTCTCAACTTTTCCTCTCTTTATCGTTATCATTTTTAGGTATGACTTTTGGCTTTATAGTGTTTTGCAGTTTTTTTTACAAGTTGGAACTATACAGAGGGTATGGTCGTTGCTCAATCAGGCCAAGTGATGTTATTGTGGATATTGCTTATCTTGCTTTTTCAAAGGAATCATGAACTGCTGCTAACTCATCCTTTTACTATTTTTAAGATTTGTTTGTCTAACTCTATGCCTTTTTCTCTTATGCCTTTTAGGCATTATATTTGCTCTATTGTTTTCTTTTCTTCTTCTAATGTACTTAGGTGGGGGTTTAGCTCTTTAGGTTTCTTGTAGCTCTGAGAGCAATAGAATTTTAGAGCTTTACCCCTTTTAAGGACATTGTCTCTTTCCTTTTATGATAATAAAATTTTAATTCCCAAAAAAAAAACACCTTAAACCCTAAACCTTATATAACCCTAAACCCTAAACCCTAAACCCTAAACCCTAAACCGTAAACCCTAAACCCTAAACCCTAAACACTAAACCCAAAACCTAAACCCTAAACTCTAAAACCATAAACCCTAAACTAACCAAAACCCAAAAAAAACCCTAAATGTAAAACCTCAAAGCCTAACCTAACCACTAAACCTTAAACCCTAAAAACATAAAACCTAAAATCCTAAACCCAGCTAAACCCAACTAAACCCTAAACCCCAAAACTTAAACTTAAACATAAAGTAACTAAATAAATAGAAAAGTAAACCTAAACCCTAAAAGCTAATAAACCTAAACCAAAACATAAACCTTAAGAATGGGAAAAACCTAGGTAGGAACATCACCGTCAACCAGGCTTAGTCTTGATCTGGCAGTGAAGGCAAAGGCGGAGGCTGCGATTATCATAGTGGTGGTGTGGGATTGGAGGCGCTGGTGGTTATGGAGGCTGGAGGAGGGATGGAGGTTACAGTTGTGGGAGTTGCAGAGAGAGGGATCAGAGATATGTTGGCGAATCTCGCTACTCGAGAGGTCAGGGTGGTTCTAATGGGAACTGGAGAAATTGAAGAATGGCAGATCCGATCTGCTACTTATGTAACTGTATCTTTATAGTAGAGGCAGTTTAAGTTATCTAGGGTTTTTGATTTTCTCTATGCGTGCTCATTTTTTATCTATGTCATCACTTGTGTCATAAAAAACTTGGTGTGTTACTTGGCTGATGAAATCAAAAAGAAGAAATGTTGAATCTAAATTTGTTCTCTATTAAAAAGAAAACCAAAAACCCTAAATGCTAAACTAAAACCTAAACCTTAAACCCTAAACCCTAAACCCTAAACTTACAATCATAAACCCTAAACCTTAAACCCTAAAACCATAAACCCTAGACCCTAAATGGTAAACACAAAACCCAAAACCCTAAAACCTACAACCCTAAAACCTAAACCCTAAACCTCCAAACCTAAACTCTAAACCATAAATCCTAAACACATAAACCTTAAACCCTAAATCCTAAACCTTAAAAACTTAAAAACCTAATCCAAAATTAAATAAAACCTAAAAATAAAATAAATAAAAAAACTTAAATCTAAATAAAATGAAAACCTAAACTAAAATTGAAACCTAAACCTAAACCTAATAATAAAATAAAATTAAAAATAAAAACTAAATTAAAATATAATAAATAAAATCCTAAGCAAAACTAAAAAAAAGGAATAAAAGCCTTAATAAAATAAAACTAATAATAAATAAAATAAACCTAAAATAAAATAAAATAAAACCTAAACCTATGAAATAAACCAAAATAATACCTAACCCCAACTAAAACCTAAACTAAAATAAAAAATAAAATAAATAAAATAAAGATAAACTGGTAAATAAACTAAAATAAATAAAACCTAAACCTAAACTAAACTAAATAAAATAAACTAAAAATAAACCTAAACCTAAAATAAAAAATTAAAACCTAAAAGTAAACTTAAAATAAAAACCTAAAATCTAAACCTAAAAAAAATAAAATAAAAACCTCAACTTAAACTTAAAATAAAAATAAAACCTAAACCTAAAAATAAAATAAAAATAAAACTCAATAAAATAAACAACTTAAAAAATAAACTAAAATATAAAAACATAAACTAAAATAAAGAAACTAAACTAAATAAAATAAAAATAAACCTAAATAAAATAAAAATAAAATAAATAAAATATAAACTAAATAAATAAGCTTGCTTAATTTTTATTAAAACCATAAACCCTAGATCCTAAACCCCAAATCCTAAACCTTAAACCAACAACCCTAAACCCTAAACCCTAATTCCTAAAAGCCTATGCCAAAAACACTAAAACCAAAACATAAACTAAAATGTTGACTCTCATTTGAATCACCTTTTTGATTTTTCATCTGGTGGGTTCCATTATTGCACTAACTGTTTTGCTGTTGGAGTTGGATTGCTGATTGTCCTTATTATTTGTATCTGGGCAATGATCTACCTTATCTCTCGTTTCTTTTCACATCTTGGTTGGTTAGGCTGGATCATTGTGATTAAGCATCTATCCACTTAGTATACCTTTATCGAATGGGTGGTATGGGCTTTTTTCTTTTCTTGTCTTCTTGTCTTGGTTGTTTGTTGATCCGATTATTTGATTTTCTATCCGGCTTGATCTCTTGGGTTGTAATTGGCTTTGGTACTATTTTTGGTGGGATGCAGCCCATTCCCTATTTTAGGTTATGTTGCCTTCCTTACAATTGCTTTTTGCCACTACTGTTATGCATATTTATATGGGGGTTGTTCACATCTGCATTCATTATTATGATTGGGTTCATTTTCAAGATTCCAATGTTGGCTCTATCTTTGTTGGTTGTAAGACTTTAGGGTCTATGTTGATAAGCTATTTACATTCTTATTTGATTCTTTGTGGGTACATTTGTTGCTTCGAGATCCTATGTTTATTCTACTTATTTGGTTCACTATTGTAATGTCTACTTGAATGAGACCTTTTTATATCTAGCCATCTTTTGTTATCTTGGCTGTTTGTTGTCTTGGTTATCTGATGTCTTGTTTTATCTAGATTCCAATGCTGACTCTCATTTGAATCCCCTTTTTGATTTTTCTTCTAGTGGGTTCCATTGTTGCATTAATTGTTTTGTTATTGGGGTGGGATTGCTGATTGCCCTTGCTATTTGTATCTGGGCAGTTATCTACCTCATCTGGTGCTATTTTTTTTCCCATCTTGGTTCAGTTAGGCTTGTGTAGATCATTATGATTAAGCATCTATCCACTTGGTATGCACTGTCTATTCTAAATGGGTGGTACTATGGGCACCTGTTGCCTTTTGCTATCTTGTTGTCTTAGTTGTTTGTTGATCTGGATTATCCAATTTTCTATCCAGCATGCTGCTACTGGGGCTGTAGTTCTAATTGTCTTTATTTGGTACTATTTTTGGTGGGATGCAGTCTATTTGTTGTGTTGGGTTATGCTGCCTTCCTTTACAATTGGTTCTTTCCAACTACTATTATGAATATTAATACGGGGGTTGTTCACATCTGCATTCATTATTATGATTGGGATCATTTTCTGGACTATGCTTCAAGGCTGTACTCCTAGCTAGAAAGATTCATATATATATATATATATATATCATATGTTTGGGAGGGTGTTATTTATAGGCACATTGACTTGCTTAGCAGAATTTTAGCAGGCTACCTCTTCTGCTTTTTTTTGTGGTGGGTTTTTATGCTGGCCTATTATACCTCTTGGCTATGATTTTTCATGAGGTTTAGGCAAAGATGGCTCATTCTCATTTGGATAAGTATTCTCATTTCATGGTGACTATATTGATGATAATTTTCCTGCATGGGATCCCTTATCTTACTGCTCTTTGCAATTTCCTCTCTATTTTATCTATGGTTTTGTTTAGGATTGCTAAGCCCATAAGACTTTCAACAACTGCTATCTTCTCAGTTTGTTGGCTATATAATGATGATTTCCTCCCTTTTGGCTTAGTAGTAGCTCTTATGATGTAACCCTTCTGAACCATGGATGCTCATATTTGCATCCTTGTGGTGTGATTGAGCTTGAGCATCACATTTCTTTACTATCATTCTCAGATTATGCAGTTTTTAGTTATCATTTTGTTTGTATTACCTTAGCTGCTCTAACTTCTTTCTGTCTATGTTTTTGTAGGTGTTTCTCTCTTATCCTCTTGTAGGTTTGCTCAGTGTCTTGCATTCACATCTGTGAGCATAATCTTCCATTAGCTTATTATGTTAACCAATTTGTATCTTTTGATTGATTTCTTGTTTTCTTTTGCTTTTGGTTGTACATAGATAGGAGATTTACTCCCTAGGTTGATTGTAGCTCTTTGAGCAATAGTTCTTGAGTTTATCCCCTTTAAGGACCTTGTAACCCTCTTTTTCTTGCAATAAAATTCCCCTACATGGGGTTTCCCAAAAAAAAAAAACCTAAACCCAAAACCCTAAACCCTAAACCCTAACCCAAAACCCTAAACCCCAAACCCTAAACCTAAACCTAAAGTAACTAAAAAATTATAAAATAAACCCAAACCCTACAACCTAATAAACCTATAACTAAACCTAAACCCTAAGAATGATATCTCCTTTTGATGGATGTTGAGATTATTTTTGGTTGGTACTGTTGAGATTTACTTGCCCTATAGTTTTAGTGGCTCTCCTCTTGTTAGTCACCTACTATGTTGGTTTTAGGATGGCATGGTGATTGGTAGGCTTCAGAGCTTGCTTATTTGCCTTTTTTTCCTAGCCTCTTTTTTCCTGTAAGGTTTTATTGGTTGGTGGTTACTTGATGGTTGTGGTTTTTTCTAGCCTTTTGCTTTTGGTTTTTGCTATCTAGCATCATAATTATTGGTTGGGCCTAACAGTGGGCTTTGTTCCTTCTTGGGTTGAGTTTACTCTCTTTAGAGCTATTACCTGTAATCTAGTTTTTATTCCCTTTTTTGGTGGTTTTTTTGAAGTTTTTTTATGGTGTTTGCCTATTATCTGGATGGCCCATTGGCTTGTCATTTCTTTCTATTATGGGCTAAACCTATATGTAACTTTGGTTATTCTTAGCTCTATTACTATTTTTGCTGATTCCTACTGCTATGGCTGGCTAGGTGGCCTTGATGGCTGGGTGCAGTTGTGCTGTTGGTTGGTGGATCTGCAAAATTTTTAGTTCTTTACCTTTGGTCTTTATTTATTTTGGGTGGCTTTGATGGTGGTTGTTTCTTGGTTGTTGTGTTGTTTGGTTGTTTCTTTGCTTTGGTTTGGCTGGATGTTTCTTTGGTTAGTTTCTATTTAATCGATGATAGATGCTAGAACTTGGTGAGCTCTTTATGCTATTTGGTTTAATTGAGGTAAGTTGGTTATGAAGGGTGGGACACTTCCTCTATTATCCTTTCGGTAGCAGATATTGTAACCCTTCTTCTAAAGTTTGGATACTCACATATCATGTTTCCCCTTGAGATGAATGTGACTGAGCTTGAGCCATATCTAAGATTTTTATCATTTTGTTCCTTTTGTGTATTTATCTTATCTTTATTTCTAGATGTTTATCTCTATATTAAGTTCTTTGTAGGTTCGTGCGGGGTTTTGGGGCTGTAAGTGGTTTGTGCATCTCTTAGAAGATTTTGGGATATAGATGGCTTTGGCTAGCCTTCTTTGAATTTGGTGTTATTTCTTTCTTAATTTATGTAATTTTTTTATTTTGCTTTGGTTTTTTTGTAATAGGTAGGAAATTTATCTCTTTAGGTTAATTGTTGCTCTTTGAGCAGTAGTTTAGAGATTTATCCCCTTTAAGGACCTTATATCCCTTTCTTTTTGGCAATAAAATTCTCCCACTTTTGATTTTTTTAAAAAACCCTAAGAATGGGTAGAACCTTGATGGCAGGAACATCACCATTAACCAGGCTTAGTCTAGATCTGGCAGTGGAGGTGAAGGCAGAGGCGGTGGTTATCAGTGGTGGTGGGGGATCTGGAGGTGCTGGTGGATATGGAGGTGGTGGGCAGAGCAATGATGGTTATGGAGGTGGGAGGAGAGATGGAGGTTACAACCATGGTGGTGGCGGAGGGAGAGATTGGAGATATGATGGTGGATCCTACTACTCAAGAGGCCAGGGTGGATTTGATCAGTGAAGAAACTATAAAATAAATCCGATCTCTGCTTATGGGCTGTGTCTTTACTAGAGATAATTCTAGTTATCTAGAGTTTTTATTTGCTATGTGTGCTCATTTTTATCATGTCATTGTGTCTTAGAAAACTTGGTGTGTTACTTGGTTAATGAATTCAAAAGTAGAAAAGTTGAATCTAAATTTGTTCTGTTAAAAAAATAACCAAAACTTGAAACCCTAAATTAAAACATGAACCCTAAACCTAAAACCTAAAACCTAAATTCTAAACCCTAAAATCTAAAAACCCTAGACCCTAAAGCCTAAACTCTAAACCTTAAACCCTAAAACCCTAAACACTAAATCCAAAAACTTAATCCCTAAACCCTAACCCTAAAAAAGAATTAAAACCCTATAAATAAACCCCAAAACCCAAACCTAAACTACCAAACCCTAAACCTAAACTAAACCTAAACTAAACCTAAAAGCTAAAATCTTAAACCTAAACTAAACAAACCTAAATAAACTAAATAAAAAAAAAACTAAAAAATAATTAAAAATAAAATAAAATAAAGCATAAAGTAAAACCTAAACTTAAACATAAAATTAAAAAATAAAATAAAAGCTAAACACAAATAAAATAAATAAAATCCTAAACTAAAAAATAAAAAAAAACCTAAATAAAATAAAACTAAACCTAAAATAATAATAAAATAAACCTAAAATAATAAAAATAAAAATAAATAAAACCTAAACTTAAAAATAAACTTAAAAAATAAATAAAAAAATAAAAAATCCTAAACTAAAAAAAAACCTAAACCTAAAATAAAATAAAATAACCTATTCTAAACTAAATGAACTAAACTAAAATAAATAAAACTAACCTAAAGCTAAAATAAACTAAATAAACCTAAAAACTAAAAATAAAACCTAAAAATATAAAATAAAAAAAACCTAAAACCTAAACCTAAAAAATAAAATAAAACCTAAACCTAAACTTAAAATAAAAATAAAAAGCAAAACCAAATAATAAAATAAAATAAAACTAAACAAAAAAAAAAATAGACTAAACCTAAAATGTAAACCTAAAAATAAACTAAAAAAAAACCTAAACTAAAATAAATAAATTAAACTACATAAAAAAAAATAAAATAAACCTAAATAAAAATAAAATCAAATAAACTAAAAAATAAAAAAATAAAATAAACTAAATAAGCTAAACCTATTTTTGCTTATTGACAACAAAAGAAAATAAAAGAATAAAAAATGGTTTAAACCCTAAACCCTACACTAAACCTTTAACATGACCCTCTGACCCAAAACCAAAGTCAAAATGCTAAAAAACCATAAACCTTAAAACTTAGGCCCTAAAACTAACCCTAAAACCATGAACCCTAAACTAAATCCTAAATCCTAAACTCTTATAAAAAAAACTTAAAAACCAAACCCTAATCCTACCCTGAACTAAACCTGACCTTAAAACCTACCACCAAACTAAACCCTAAAACCCTAAACTAAACACTAAACCCAACCTAAATCCAAAAAAACTCTAAACCATAAAATGTATCCTAAACCCTAAAACCCAAACCTAAATAAGAAAATAAAATAAAATAAAATAAAAATTTGAACTAAAACCTAAACCTCAACCTTAACCTAAAGCTAAAAATAAAATAAAAATGAAAATAAAAACTAAACTAAAATAAAATAAATAAAAACTTAAATTTAATAAATAAAATAAAATAAACCTAAAATAAAAATAAATTAAACCTAATAAAATAAGATAAAACTAAATAAAAACTTAAACCTAAAAAAAAAATTAAAAATAAATAAAAAATAAAACCTAAACCAAAAATAAACAAAATAAACAAAATAAAATAAACCTAAACCTAAAGTAAAATGAATTAAGCTAAAATAATTAAAAACTAAACCTAAACGTGAAATAAACTACACTTAAACCTAAACTAAATAAAATAAAATAAACTAAAAATAAACTTAAGCCTAAAATAAAAATTAAAACCTAAAAAACCTCAAATTATAACCAAAAACCTAAACCTAAATAAAATAATAAAAACCTAAACCTGAACTTAAACTTGAAAAATAAAATAAAAGTAAAACTAAGCTTAAAAAAAACTAAACATAAACTTAAAAATAAAAAAACTTAAACTAAAATAAATAAACTAAACTAAATAAAAAAATCATAAATAAAAATTAAAATAAAATACACTAAAATAAATAAAATATAAACTAAATAAAGTAAATACACCTAAACCTACTAATTTAATTTTTTTTAAAAAAAAAACCCAAAATCATAAACTAAAAAATAAAACCCAAAAATAAACCTAAAATAAAATAAAATAGAACCTAAATAAAATCCTAAGCCTAAAAAATAAAACCTTAAAATAAATAAAAAAAATAAAACCTAAACCTGAAACCTAATAAAGAAACTAAACATATAATAAAAATGAAATAATCAAATTAAATTAAACCTAAACCTAAATTAGAATAAACTAAACTAAAATAAATAAAACCTAAACCTAAACCTAAACCTAAACTACATAAAATAAAATAAACTAAAAATAAACCAAAATTTAACCAAAAAAATAAAAACTAAAAATAAACCTAAAATAAAAACCTAAAACATAAACCTAAGAAAATAAAATATAACCTAATCCTAAACCCAAAATTAAAAAATAAAACCTAAACCTATAAAATAAAATGAAAATAAAACTCAACTTAAAAATAAACTTAAACCTAAATCTAAACCCTAGAAAATAAATTAAAATAAAAAACCTAAACTAAAATAAATAAATTAAACTAAATAAAAATTAATAATAAACATAAATAAAAAAATGTAAAATATGCAAAAATAAATAAACCTAAACCTATTAGTTTACTTAATTTTTTTATAAAAACTCTAAACCTTAAGATAACCCTTAAAACCCTAAATCCAAAAGCCTAAACACTAAACCCCAAACCCTAAACCACGCCCACCCAAAATGGTAAACCACAAAACCTAAACCCAAAGCCCAAAACCCACCAAAACTAAATGACCACAAAATCTAAACCTAACCTAAACTACCAAACTAAATCTAAACCTAAAACCTAAACCCTAAACCTAAACTAAAATCTAAAACTAGGCAAACCTAAACTCAAACATAAAACCTAAACTAAACCTAAACCTAAACCCTAAACTACTAAACTAAAGGCTGACTAAACCTAAACTAAAACCTAAACTCTAAACCCTACACCCTAAACTATAGAAACCTAAACCTAGTTATCCTAGTTCTCCTTTATGATGCTATGGCGATTTCAATTTTCCCTTGGTCGGCGCATCCCCATCTTATGTTTTTGGTGGATCCTTTATCATTATCGACCATTTTATGGAGCCTTTTGAATATCTATTCGCTCATGTGATGTGTCTCTTTTGAATATGGCTGTGATGACCTTGAACCCATGGATTACATCTCCCAATTTGGATGATCCAACTAGGTCATTCAATTTTTTAGGGATTCCTGAACCTAATGCCATACCAGCTATTAAATCATTTAAGGATGCACTTTCTGGTAAGAGTTCTACTATATCTAACTCGATGAATATGATTTTGACTTTTTTTGATGTATGCCTATGATCCTGTGTTTGGATCATGACGTCAAAAAGCTTACAAAACTTTTTGAATTTACTTTGGTTGGAAAATTTGTGTTGCATTAGCCAAATATCAAAAAGATCTGATCCTTTCTTCGTAACCTTAAACTTTCAGGTGCTTTCTCTATTATCTTGATCAATCTAAGACATATTTTGATTCAACTTATGAACGATCTAGATTATTCAAGGGTTTTCTGGCATCCATCTTATTTTATCTTTAACTTCCAAATGCATTTGTTGAAGTGGTCTGCCCTTTTTGATATAAAGGATGAATCACTTACTATTCTTGTCTGGTTAGCTCTTCCAAATATAAAAATTCATTATGTTACCCACCAAATTTTATTTATTATCTTTTGGTGCCACTCAAATTGATCAAGCAGTGAGATCGTCCCTCTCATGCTATATTGGTTGAACTTGACATATCTAAAAAACATATTAAGGAGGTTTGGATTGGATATGAAAAGTTTGGTTATTTATAAAAGGTCAAATTTGAAAATTTTTTGGTTTTATATTCCCATTGCAAGATACATGGTCATGATAATTTGGATTATTTTGTTCTTCAACCGCATCTTAAAGAGAAAATTTTGAAAGATCATAAGTCAAAATTAGCTTCTAATAAAGTTAATAAAACTATTTCTATGCCTAAAAATAACTTAAATGTTGATATTAGACTTTTGGAATCTTTGATGTTCCTAAAATTGTTGATTCTCGCTTCATTCTGACCATGACAAAGGTACTAATAATGTTGAAAAAATGGTTTGCCCAACAACGTTTCTTTACATGAGAATATGCCTATTATGGCTAATTCCAAATTCAAAGAGGCTGAAAAACATGATGATTCATTTTCTAATGAGTCTATTCCTTCTTCTTTGCTGGCATTAATTGATGAGAATGAGGATTTAAATGATAACCTGAATATGGCTAAATTTTTTGAGCAAAATACTGATTCTGACATTGGTAATTGGGCTTTGAATGGTATAATATCTTCTTCTTCCCCTAATTCCAAGATTGATCTTCATTCTAATCCCACTTTTCAATAAACTACTGATTTGGAAGAGGGGGGAAGTTGTGATTAGAGATGTTCTTGCTGATCCTTATCCTATTAATAATATTTCTAATCAATCACTATCCAATGGTGACACTTTGATGAAAACAAAAAAATTCTAAACTATCCTTAAAAAATCTAAAAACTCTAAGATGCAACCTCCTATTTTTTGTCGATCTATTAGATCAATCCTCTTCACATTATAATGTTTGTTTTACCCTTTTTCCTTAAAGAGGATTTGTTATTCTTTCTCTCTCTCTCTCTCTCTCTATTTATTAGTAATTTTTTTCTAACATCAGTAATAAAATTTGGTGCTTTTGGAATAGCTTCTTAAATGTTTTAATTTTAGATGATCTACAACAAGTTGTCAATGCTCAAATTTTTTTTGGTGACTCTTGTGTGTCGGGCTCTTTTATTTATGCATCTTGCAATAGAGCTGGTCAAAATGTTCTTTGGGAGAATTTGAGAAGTTTTGCTCTTTCTATTAACAAACCATGGTTATTTGGGGGAAATTTTAAGACTATTATGTATTCTTTAGAAAGAAGGAGTGGTTGCTCACCTAATATTCATTATATGGAAGAATTTTCTAATATGATTCTTGATTGCAATCTTCTTTACATTGGTTTTAAAGGCCCTAATTATACTTGGCAAAACTCTAAGCTCTAGTAACATTTAGAAGAATTCTTTTCAACTCTCATTGGATTAATTAATGGCCTCTTACCTCTATTGACCATTTTAGTAAAACTTTATCTGATCATGCCCCACTTTTGGTTTATGTTAAAGAAAACTCTAAAATATTAAACATCTCGCCCTCTTTCAGATTTTAAAATATGTATATTCAGCATCTAGATTTTCTTAAAGTCATGGCCATTAATTGGATTGCCCTTTACACCCTAATGATTGATTAGGGTATGAATAGATTATGGTTTAAGCTTAAAAGCTCAAACAAAATTTGGTTTGGTGGAACAAACATTATTTTAAAATCTTTTGCTAATATAAAAAACATGGAACTTTTTTGTGAACTTGAAAATGCTATTTTACCGACTCTTCTAAGCTTAAAGATTTGAATGAAGCTAAAGATAAACTTGTTAATTATTAGAATATGGAAGAGACCTATTAGCAAAAAAAAGATGCTAGTAAACATATCGATGGGGACAAATAAAGTGTATTTTATGCTTTATTTAATAAAAGTGAGCTTTAAATTATATCCAAAAAATAAAAAAATGATATTGAGATTGGATTACTAATATTAATGTTATTAAAGATTATGTTATTAACCACTTTAGAAATATGCTTAATAAAAGCCACTCTTATGAAGCTATTTCTAATTTGCATTTGATCCCTCTATTATTACCAATGATGATAATCATTAGCTTACTAGTTGCCTACTGAAGATTAGATTGGTAAAGTTCTCAATAGCATGAACATTGATTTCGTTATTAGTCTAGAGGGATATACTACTCAATTTTTTCAAAATTGTTGGTCTATTATTAAGCATGACTTAATCGATGCTATTGTTGATTTTTTATTGGTAATCCTCTCCTTAAATATTTTTCAAGCACTTCCATTGTTCTCATACCTAAAAAAGATAATCTGATTCTTGGAGTGATTTTAGACCAATTAGTCTTTACACTTTCTTCAATAAATTGATTTGTAAAATTCTTACTAATAGACTTAGTCCTTTACTTAAAAAAATTATCTCTCTCAACCAAACTAGTTTTGTTAGAGGGAGATCTATATCTGATAACATTCTTCTTGCATAAGAGTTTATTCAAGATTTTGATGTTCCAACAAGTGGTGGTAACATCCTTTTTAAATTAGATATTTCTAAAGCCATTGAGAATATCTCTTAGGATTTCCTTTTAAATATCCTCCATTTATTTAGTTTCTCTGATAATTTCATTAACCTTATTAAAAACTAAATTAATAATGCTTGGTTTTGAATTCTTCATAATGGTGAAGCTTTAGGCATCTTTCTTTTTTTTCATGGATTGAGACAAGGAGATCCTTTGTCCTTCTTTGTTTATTATTACTGTGGAATACCTTTCTAGGAGTTTAAATGGTTTATTCAATAACAACCCTAGCATGTACTTTAGAACCCTCGATGGTATACCTATTTCTAATCTTAGCTTTGTTGATGATTTCATTATCTTTTGTAATGCTTATTTTCATCGTATCAAAGGATTTAAGAAATTTTCAAATAATTTTGGTAGAGAAAGTGTTATTTCTATTAATGAAAGTAGGAGCTACTTTATTACCTCCTCTAAAATTTCTAATAATAAAATCAATCATATCTTGAGAAGCACTAACTTTAAACACCAGCAACTCCTATTAAATATATGGTGCTCCTCTTCTCAAAAGTCAAAAAGATCCCATCTTTTGATGAGCTTATCCAAAAAATTTCTAATAAAATTTTGGTGGGAATTTCACTTACTTTCTTTTGGTGGCGTGCTTACTTTACTTAGAGTAATCTTAATTGATGCCTTTATATCTTATTCAAACCATTATCCCTACTAATTCTATCTTAAATAGAATTGATCAACTCCTTAATAAATTTTTTTGGGCTCTAATAATTCAGTTAAAAGGATGCATTTGACTTTGGCATAAAATGTTGTGGTCCTCTGGAAAGTGCACTTGGTTGCAAACCTATTCGTGAAGCTATTACGCCTTCTCCAATGAACGGTGGAATTTTGAAAAAAGATAGCCTCTGGCTAATTTTATGACTAAATCGCCAAAGGTAAGCACCCTCTAATATGTACTTATAAAGTTGGTGACTCCCAGTTTGGAAAAGGCTTTGCTCCATTAAATGGGAGGTCAATCCTTGATATCTTGGGGTATAAATTTGAGATCTTCTTCTTTTGGCAAGACAACTAGATTGGTGGTTCTATTGATTCTTTTTATCTACCCATTCTAATGCGCTACTAAAGTTAACTCATTTTGGCTTAATAATAAGTGGAATGATAGTAAACTTAGCCAATTTATTCATATCTCTTTTGATAAATTTAGTGATATTCCTATCTTTTCCAACAAGCCCGATCAAATTCTTTTAAGTTATCTTATAATGGTGATTTTATTCTTAAAGAGGCTTGGAATTATATTAGAGATGCTCATATTTCTTCAAATGTATTTATTAAACTTTGGAATAATATCATCCCTATCTCTTATTTTGTCCTTACTTGGAGAATAATAAAAAAACTTCATTCATGTTGATTCCTTGCTCTAGGATAAAGGATTTCATTTTCCTTCCAAATGTTATTGTTGTTTTCATATTGAAAATGTTAATCATGTTTTGTGGTGTTATTGCCTCTAAATTATGGGTTTGGTATGATCTTTTAATACTAACCATTTCATGGCTTTTTTTCTTTATATCAACTTCTTGAAGCTTGTTTCCACAAAACTATGAAAGAACATATCAAAGTTTTAATTGCCATTACCCTTATTTAGTTCATATGGATGGACAAAAATGATGCTAAATATCGTGGTATTCCTATGAATCATAAAAGGATTATTGCTAGAACCAAAGAAAAGAAATCATGCATTATTTAATGGTAATTTAATTAGTAACACACATTTTAGAGGTTGCAAATTTGTGGCCAAAAAATGGGGTCTTTTCCTACCTAAGATCACCTTCTATAAAGAAGATAAGATTATATGTTGGATAAAAAATAATAATATTATTATTAAAATTAATACTGATGATTTTGTCTGTCAGAATACATTTGATTGTGGTGGTATTTTTCAGGATTTTGAAGGTAATGCCATGTTTGTTTTTGCTTATCCTCTTAAAGCTTATTCTATTATCTATGATGAATTAATGGTTGTAAACAAAGCTATTGACATTTTTTTGCAAAATGGATTCTTCAATATTTGGATTGAAGTTCATGCTCATTTACTCATTGACATGCTGACTTCCGCTATGATGGAGAATGTAGATTTATTCTATCTTCTTTATCATACTAGAACACCTCTCTCAAGTATGCTTTAAAATTTCTCACATTTGGTGAAGGAAATGTCAGATGTTTTTTTGGCTAATCTAGGTGCTAAATTAAATGATCTCACTTATGATAATCTTAATTTACCTAGATAATTGAGAGGGTTAACTGATAACACCGGATTACCTTATCTCAAAATTAAATTTGCTTTGTGTTTTTTTGGTTTTCTATGTTTTGTCTATGTGCATTTTCATTTTGTTGCATTCCTCTTGGCGGTTCACTCTCTTGTCTAGTTGTAATATTTGGGAGATCTCTTTGAGGTGGTGGCTAATTTAGCCTCTCTTGTTGGAAAGGTGTTCTCATCTATTTTATTTAGGGATCTGAATGTCAATAATTTCTTCAAGTTCTTCCTTGAACTTGTGGTGGCCTCCTTTTAGTTAATGCCTCTACTTGCTTTCAGCTTTTCCCTTTTCTTAATTCGAACTAGTTTTGCCTTTAGTTTTGGTTGGCTATTTCCTTACTTAAGAAGGTTTTCTACTATTTTGGGCTGGTGTCGCTATTTGCTACTACCCTCTACTGGCTATCTTGGGTGGCTATTTGATGACTATGTTGATCATTTCACTCTTTGAGTTTGTGCTAGGCCTTTTGGTGGTTTTGTCTCTTCATCCTTTTAGGTGGCTTTTGTTTGTTAGTTTCTCCCTTTACCTTGTGGCTAGAAGGGTGTTAATTGGTGGTTGTTAGTATCCTATTTTTCTACTGGTTTATGGCCTGGTCTATTTTCCCGTCCACCTGGTCATGTTGAGGTTGGGTGGTCCTCCCAGTTGGCTTTTATTCTATTTGTGATTACCATTTCTTTCTTATTTTTTGGTGGCTTTATTTTGTCACTATGCCTATCTTTCTTTGTGTTGGGATTGCCACCCCTTTGGATTGGCTACTTCCTTATTGGAGTTGGCTCATCTGTCGCTTTGTTAATTAGTGGTTTTGTGTTGGCTTTGTCTGGTTTGGTTGGTTTTTCTTTGGTTTCTTTTGAACTTATTATTGATAGGTTGCCTTTTTGGTGATTTTTCTTTATTTTATTTTTGGCTTTATGGTGGCTATTTGTTAGTTGTTGATATTAGTTACTCTTAGTTGGCTCATGCTTGAGTTGTTTTGGTCTATTATTTTGGCTAAGGATTTGACCGCTTTTGGTTTCTTTGGCTCTTTGTTTCTTATGTCTTGCCTCTAGGTTTTGGTTATTTTCCTCACTTTTGTGATGATTTTCTAGTGTTTTCTGGATGCCCCTTTGGTTTCCTCATGGGTTCTTTTTTCTCTCTCTAGTGTTGCAGTTTTCCTATGGATATCTTCCTGTCTCTGAAGGAGGTATTTTGATTGCCTTTTTATTTCTTGCCTCTACTATCAGGGTTGGATTGGTGGCTACTATTAGTGTTTTCCCTATTATCTGATCTGGTTTGGAATTGTTGGTAACTTAGTGCTAGTTGTAGGTTGCTATTTTGGTTTTGTTTCTTTGTCTGGACACTAGTGGGTTTTCTATATCCATGGTTTTGCTTTCTGGTGAAATCTAGCTCTTTCATTTCTATTATGGTTTTGTTGATGCTACTTTCTTTCGCTTGGTTTTTAGTTGGGATTTGTGTTATTTCTATTGCTTGCAGGTACTGAGAATTGTTGACTTTCACTTTTGTGATTGCCTTCATCAAGGTAAATGGGCGATGATGGTTGGGATGATTTCCTATTATCTTGGTGGTAGCAATATGTGATTGTAACCTTCTTTTGAATTTGATGCTCAAATTTGTGGTTGCCACATTAAGATGAAGGTGACGAGCCTAAGCCTTATTTGAAATTTTCTCTTATATTGCTTTATTATGTGCTTAAGCTTGATTTTCTCTATGCTAATTACATCTTCTAGTAGCTTGCAGATTCTTTATAGGTTCTTTGCAAGTTTCATCCCGGATGTGGATTGTGCAACTCTCAAAAGACTTTTGATTCAGTATATTTTGATTGATCCTCCTATTTACTATGTTGTTGCTTAGTTGTTTTTGGTCTTTTATTTCTTTGCTTAGGTTTTTATTTCCTTACTTTATTGTATTAGATAGGGACTTTTCTCTCAGTAATGTAGCACTTTGAGCGGTAATTAAGAAAATTTTCCCCTCTTAAGGAACTTGTACTCCTTTATTTGTGCAATAAAATTCTTCCCTCTATGGGTTTTCTTAAAAAAAAATCTTTAACTCTAAACCAAAGACCGAAACCCTAAACCCTAAACCTTAAAAACCTAGAAACCTAAACCTAAACTAAATAAAACCTAAAAATAAAATTAAAAAAAAAAACCAAAACCTAAATAAAATAAAAAATATAAAATAAAATAAAAACCTAAACTAAGACTTAAACCTAAACCAAAAAATAAAATAAAATAAAATAATAAAAAAAAAAAAAACTAAAATAAAATAAATAAAATTTAAACTAAACTATAAAATAAAATAAGAATAAAAAAAAAACCTAAATAAAATATAAAACTAAACCTAAAACATAAATAAAATAAACTTAAAATAAAATAAAATAAAAATAATAAACCTAAACCTAAAAAAAACCTAAAAAAACCTAAAAAATAAATAAAAATAAACCTAAACCCTAAACTAAAAAAAACCTAAACCTAAATTAAAATAAAATAAAATAAAATAAACAAAATAAAATAAACCTAAACCTAAACTAAAATAAATAAACTAAAATAAATAAACTAAACCTAAACCTAAACCAAATCTAAATAAAATAAAATAAACTAAAAATAAACCTAAACCTAAACTAAAAAATAAAATAAAAAATAAACCTAAAATAAAATCCTAAAACCTGAACCTAAAATAATAAAATAAAATCCTAAACCTAAACCTAAAAATAAAATAAAAATAAAACTCAACTCAAAAATAAAAAACCTAAAAAAAAAATAAACTAAAATAAAACCTAAATTATAATAAAATAACTAAACTAAATAAAATAAAAAATAACTAAATAAAGCTAAAAAATAAAGTAAATTAAATAATAAGTAAACTAAATATACCATGTAAACCTAAACCTATTAGATTACTTAATTTAAAAAAAAAACCTTAAACCCAAAATCCTAAACATTAAACACTAAACCCTAAACCCTAAACCCTAACCCTAAACCCTAAACCCTAATAGCGTAAACCCAAGAACCCTAAACCCTAAACCCTAAACCCCAAAGTCAAAACTTAAACCTAAACCTAATGTAACTAAATAAATTAAAAAATAAACATAAACCCTAAAACTTAATAAACCTAAACCTAAACCTAAACCCTAAGAATGAGAAAAACTGATGGAAGAACATCACATTAACTGATCGCCTATATCGCAGTGGGCTGTGGTTATCAAAGGGTGGTGGGAGATCTAGAGTTGCTGGATATGAAGGTGGTGGTCAAAAGGGTCATTATGGAGGTGAGGAGCGAGGTTATACCATGGTGATGGAGGGAGAGATCGAGATATGATGGTGGATCCCCTACCAAGAGGCCGTGGTTCATGGGAACTAGAAATGGACAATGACCGATCTACCGCTTATGAAAGCGGTCTTTATAAGAGATAATTCTAGTTATCCAGGGTTTTTGATTTGATCTATGCATGCTCTTTTTTATCTATGTTGCCACTTGTGTCTTAGAAAACTTACTGTGTTACTTAGTTGATGAAATCAAAAGATGAAATGTTGAATCAATTTGTTCTCTAAAAAAAAATAGCAACCAAAACCCTAAACCCTAAACTAAAACCAATCGTAAAACTAAAATCTCAACCCAACAATTTTCTGGAGCCTTTTGCTATGTTGGCTGAACCTTTGTTGATCCTTTGGGATTGGACTTATTAGTTTCAGGTGGTTGGTAGCTGCCTTTGGCCCCATTTTGTGTAGTTATTTTGTCTTCTGATGATTTGCACTGGCTGCAGCTTATTTTTCCTTCAGTAGATGGTTTCATTTCTGAGCTATTTAGTCATTTATGGTTGCTCACCCGGTTTGCTTGGTGACCGCTTATTGTTGGGACTTGAGGGCTCCTATCTTGGTTTTGTTGGTTGTTTCTCTATTAATTAGCATTGGTTTGGTCCTTGCTAATGGCTAGTTCTAGTTTTCTATGGTTTGGAGCTTGGATGGGCATCTAGTTAATGGCTGTTGTTTGTGTTCTAACTTTATTCTAGCCTCTTTCTAGGTTATTGTGATTAATCTATTTTGTTTTTGTTTAGTGGTTTGATACTAGGTTGTCGTCGCTTTTTATTTAATGTTAGATCTAGAACTCTATGGACGCCTTAGTGTTTTCTTGCAGTATGTCACTATGATGGTTTTGATGTTACTCACCTCTTCTCTCTAGTTGGCATTACATATGATTGTAACACTTTTATGAAGTTTGGATGCTCATATTTATTATTGCCCTTGAGATGATCCTAATTGAGCTGAGCCTTCTTTCTAAGCTCTCTTTTCCTCTATTTATCCTTATCCTTTTAGCTATGACTTTGCCTTCAGTAGTGTTGATTTCTTTTATGTTAGAACTTTATGGAGGGAATCATTGCTCTGGCCAACCCAAGTGTTGTTGTGGATCTTGCTTATCTTACTTTCTCAAAGGAATCATGAATTGCTCACATCCTTTACTATTTTTAGATTTGTTTTAGTCTTATTGTCTTTCTATTATGCTTTTAGGTGCTATATTTGCGCTTTATCCTTATCTTTTCAAATGTACTTAGATTTTAGCTCTCTAAGTTTCTTTAAGAGCAATAGAATTTTAGAGCTTTACCCTTTAAGGATATTATATCTTTTCCTTTTATGGTAATAAAATTCTAACTTTCCTCAAATTAAAAACCCTAAACCTTAAACCCTAAACAACCTTAAACCCTAAACACTAATCTATAAGCCCAAACCCTAAACCCTAAACACCAAAACCCTAAACCCTAAACCCTAAACTAACCTCAAACCCTAAAGCCTAAAGACTGAACCCTAAACCCTAAACCCTAAACCCCAACCCTAAAACCCTAAAATCATAAAACCTAAAATTCTAAACCCTAAAACCTAAACCCAAACCCTAAACCATAAACCATAAACCCCAAACATTAAACAAAACATAAAGTAACTAAATAAATTAAAATAAACCTAAACCAAACCTAATAAACCTAAACCTTTAGAATAATAACCTTGACAAAGGAACATCAACCTACCTAGATCCTAAAAGGTGGAGACCTTAAATGGTGGGGATCTGAGGTGCAAGAATATGGAGGTGGTGGTCTACAAAGGGTGTTTATGAAGAGGAGGATGGAGGTTACCATGGTGGTGGCAAAGGAGAGATAAAATAACCACTAAGAGGTAGTGGTTCAAACCGAGAAACTAAAGAATGCCTAAATCTACCTATGAACCTAAACTAATGGTTCTATTTAGGTTTTTGATTTCCCTAGCGATCTCATTTTTTCTATGTCATAACTTGGTATGTTACTTGGTTGATGAAATCGAAAAGAAGAAATGTTGAGTCTAAATTTGTTCATTGTTAAAAAAAAAAGTCTAAAAACCCTAAACCTACATACGTAAACACTAAACCCTCAACCCTAAAACCCTAAACCCTAAACCCTAAACCTTAAACCCTAAACCCTAAGGCTTATAAGACTTTCAACAAATGGCTGCTATCTTCCCACGTGTTTGTAGGTGATGGCTATGATGATTTCACTCTTTTTTTTTGGTAGGTCAGTGATGGAACCCTTCCAAAAGTTTGATGCTCATGCATACCCAATTTGGTGTGATTGAGAGCCTTCTCTCACACACTTCTATAATTTTCTCTTATTATGGCTACCACCCACTTTGTTTGTATTACTCTAACTATGCTAATTTTATCTTTCTACATATTTGTAGATGCATTTTCTCTTCTCTGAGGTTTGCTCTAGGACATGCATTCTCTCATTAAGAGCTTTGGCTGAATCGGCTTCTCTATGTTAATCATTTTGTATCTTTTGTTTTCATTTTCTTTTATTTTGCTTTTGGATGTACTTAGATAGTGATTTACCCCTAAAAAATTGAGTAGCTAGTTTATCCCCTAAACCTTGTAACCCTTAAATAAAATTCTCCCTATACCCTAAAAAACCTAAACCCTAAACCTAAACCCTAAACTCTAAACCCTAAACCCTAATCCCTAAAAACCTAAAAATTAAACCTAAACTAAATAAAACCTAAAAATAAAAAAATAAAAAACTAAATCAAAGTAAAATAAAACCTAAACTAAACTAAAACCTAACATAAACCTAAAAATAAAAAAATAAAATAAAAAATAAAACTAAAATAAAATAAAATAAATAAAACCTAAACTAAACTAAAAAAAATAAAATAAACATATGAATAAAACCTAATTAAAATAAAACTAGATGAAAATAAAATAAAATAAACATAAAATAAAATAAAATAAAACCTAAACCTAAAAAATAAACCTTAAAATAAAATCTAAACCCTAAACTAAAAAAAAAACATAAACCAAAAAATAAAATAAAGAAAATAAAATAAACATAAACCTAAACTAAATAAACTAAAAATAAACCTAAACCTAAACCTATATTAAATAAAATAAAATAAACTAAAATAAAATAAACCTAAGCTAAAAAATAAAACTTAAAAATAAACCTAACATAAAAACCTAAAACATAAACCTAAAAAAGAAAATAAAAATAAAACTCAACTAAAAATAAACCTCAACCTAAACTTAAACTTATAAAATAAATTAAAAATAAACATAAACTAAAAAACATAAAATAAACTAAATAAAAGAATAAACCTAAATAAAAATAAAAAAATAAAATAAATGAAAATAAATGAAAATAAACTAAATAAACCTAAACCTACTGGTTTACTTAATTTAAAAGAAAAGTCATAAACCCTAAATCCTAAACCCTAAACCCTAAACTTACAACTCTAAACCCTAAACCCTAAACCCTAATCCTAAACCCTAACCCTAAACCCTAAACCCTAAATGCATAAACCCTAAAACCCTAAACAATAAACCCTAAACCCTAAACCTAAACTTAAAGTTACTAAAAAAATTAAAAAATAAACTTAAACCCTAAAACCTAATAAACTTGAACCTAAACCTAAACCCTAAGAATGGTATCTCCTTCTGATGGAGGTCAGGATTATTTCTAGTTTTATGAGCTTTGGTTTCCCGGTTTTGGTGGCTCTCTCCTCTTGTTGGTCTCTTGTTGTGTTGGTTTTATGATGGTGATCATGTGCTCGAGTTGCTTGTTTTACCTTTTCCTAGCCTCTTTTTTTCTTATGAGGGTTTATTGGCTGGTGGTTGCTTGATGGCTATGGTTTTTTTCTAGCCTTTTGCTTTTGGTTTTGGCTATCTAGTTGTGATTATTGGTTTGCCATGGGATTTGTTCCTTCCTGGTGACTTACTCTCTTGGAGTTACACCGCCATCTAGTTTTTTTGTTCCTCTTTTGGTGGTTTTGAAGTTTTTTTGTGGTGTTTCTTGGTCGGATGGCCCATTGGCTCTTTTCTATTATAGGATGAACCCAGATTTGGTTTTGTTTCTTGCTCTATTTTTAATGATTCTTGCTGCTATGTTTGGATGGATGTTCTTGATGGGTGGCTGCAGTTGTGATGTTTGTTGGGGGATCTACAAAATTCTTGGGTCTTTACCTTTTGTCTTTATTTATTTTTGGTGGCTTTGAGGGTGGTTGTTTCTTAATTATTGTCTTGTTTGGTTGGTTTCTATGCTCTGGTTTGGTTGGATGTTTTGTGGGTTTTTTACCTATTTAATCTTGAGGATAAATATTGGAACTTGGCTAGCTCTTGGATGTTGGCTATTTGGTTTAATTGAGGTAAGTTGGCTAAGATGGCTGGGATGTTTCCCCTATTAACTTTTTAGCTAGTAGCACCATATGTGATTGTAACCTTACTTTTGAAGTTTGGTTGCTCACATATCCTATTGCCCCTTGAGATGAATGTGACTGCTTGAGCCTTATCTAAGATTTTATCATTTTGTTCCTTTGTGTACTTAGCTTGTTCTTATTTCTAAATGATTTTCTATCTTAACTTTGCGTGTGGTTTGTTTTGGGGTCAGGTGGTTTGTGCATCTCTTAGAAGATTTCAAGATATAGATGTCTTTAGCTACCCTTTTTGAATTTTGTTGTTTTCTTAGTTTTTGTCTTTTCTTTCTTTTGGTTTGGTTTTCTTATAATAGGTTGGGGATTTATCTCTTTAGGCTAATTGTAGCTCTGAGCAGTTTTTAGAGATTTATCCCCTTTAAGGACCTTATATCCCTTTCAATAAAATTCTCCCACTTTCATTTTAAAACCCTAAGAATTGAAAACCTTGATGGTAGAACATCACCATCACCAGCTTAGTCTAGATCAAGTGGAGGCAAAGGCAAGGCAAAATTATCAGGGTGGTGGGGATCTAGAGGTTGTGGATATGGAGGTGGTCGAGTGGTTGGTATGGAGGTGGGAGGAGCATGAAGGTTACAATAGTGGTGGTGGCGGAGAGATCATATGATGGTGGATCCCGCTACGAGAGCGGGTGGTTTTGATGGGAACTAGAAACCAAAAAAAAATGACCGACCACGCTTATGGAACTTTATAGAGACAATTCTAATTATCTTGGCTTTTGATTTGCTCTATGCATGCTCATTTTTATTAATGTCATTGCTCTTAGAAAACTTAGTGTTACTTGGTTGATGAATTAAAAAGAAGAAATGTTGAATCAATTTGTTCTCGCTAAAATAATTAAACAAAAACCATATGTCCTAAACTAAAACCTAAACCCTAAACCTAAAACCTAAACACTAAACCTTAAATCCAAAACCCTAAAAATCCTAAACCCTAAACCCTAAACACTACATCCTAAAACCCTAAACCTTAAACCTTAAACCCTAAAACTTAAGCCCTCAACCTTAAACCCAAAACCCAAGAAAATAACCTTAAACCTCACTAAATAAAACCTAAAATAAAATAAATAAAACCAAATAAAATAAAATAAAAATAAACTAAAACTTAAGCAAAACTAAACCTAGATAATAAAATAAAAAAAATAAAAAACTAAAACTAAAATAAAATAAATAAAACCTAAACTAAACTAAAGAAAATGCCTAAATAAAATAAAACTATACCATAATAAAATAAATAAACCTAAAATAAAATAAAATAAAACAAAATAAAACCTAAAATAAAAATAAACCTAAAAAAAATCTAAAAGTAATAAAAATGAGCTAAACTAAACTAAAAAAACATAAAACCTAAATAAAATAAGATAAACCTAAACTAAAACTAAAATATAAACTAAAATAAAATAAAACCTAAACCTAAAACTAAATAAATAAAATAAATAAAACTAAAAAAACCTAAACTAAATTAAAAATAAAACCCAAAATAAAAATAAAACCTAAAACATCAACTTAAAAAAAATGTAAACTAAACCTAAAAAATAAAAAATAAACAAAACCTAAAAGATAAAATAAAACTAAACTAAAATAAACTAAACCAAACCTAAGAATACTATAAAAAAAACTACTAAGATAAGTGAGCTAAATAATAAAATAAACTAATAAAAATAGGTTGAGCTAGATAAACTAAATTAAATGGCCTGAACTGACCCTAGTCCTTAGGCCCTGAGCCCTAAATCCTAGGCCACAGGCCCTGGGCCTGACCTGGCCCAGCCCCAGGCCCAAAAGCCACTCCTGGCCTAGGCCCTAACACCAGTCCCTGAGCCTTAGGCCCTGGTGACCTGAGCCCTAAGACCTGACCACTAAAACCCTGGCCTAAACCCTAACTGAGCTCTACCACTGAGCCTAAACTGATCCAAGCCCTAAAACCTGCCCAAAACACAACCTAAACCTGATCCCTAAACCATCCTAACCACACAACCTACCCTAAACCACAAATGCTAAACCTAAACCTAAAGAAACTAAATAAATAAAAAATAAATCTAAACTAAACCTAATAATCCAAAACCTAAGCTAAACCTAAACCTTAATAATGGAACCGGGGAACATCAATGTCAACTAGGCTCAGTCTAGATCTGGCGTTGCAGGCAAAGGTGGAGGCGGCGGTTATCATTGTGGTGGTGGGAGATTTGGAGGTGCTGATGGATATGGAGGTGGTGGTTAGAGTAGTGGTTGTTATGGAGCGGGAGGAAGCGGCGGTTATATGGTGGTGAGAGGGATAGATTGGGGATATGATGGGATCTGCTTTCGAGAGGTGGTGGTGGTTTTGATGAGCTGGAGAAAGCGAAGAATGGCGATCAATCATTGCTTATGGAAATGTGTCTTTAGTAGAGATAGTTTTAGTTATCTATGGTTTTGATTTGCTCTATCGTGATCATTTTTATCTATGTCATCATGTCTTAGAAAACTTGGTGCTACTTGGTTGGTGAAATCAAAAGAAATGTTGAATATTAATTTATTTCTATTTAAAACCCTAAACCCTAAACTAAAACCTAAATCTAAACCTAAAACCTAAACCTGGGCCCTAAACCTAAAACCATAAACCCTACACTAAACCATAAACATTAAACCCTAAAACCTGGGCCACAGGCCATGGGCCCTGATGCTAAACCCTGAGCCACCTGATCTGAGCCCACCAGGCCTGGGCCCTGGCCTGGGCCAAATGGGCTGGGTTCAGGCCCTGGAGGCAGCCTGATGGGCCCATGACCCTAGGCCCTGGGCTAAGGCCCCAGGAGGCCCTGAGTTGAGCTGACCTGGCTGGGCCACAGGCCCTGGGCCCAGGCAGGCCCTGGGCTGGGAGGCCCTGAGCCAGGCCAGCCCAGGCCCTGGGCCCTGAGGCCTGCTGAGGCCCTGGGCCTAGGCCCTAGGCCCTGGGCCCTGGAGCAGGCTGAGTGTGAGCTAGGCCCTAGCTGAGCTGAGGCTGGGCCTGAGCTGGGCCCTGGGCAAGAGGAGGCCTGGGCCCTGGGAGGCTCAGGAGCTAGGCTAGGCTGAGCCCTGGGCCCTAGGCCTGAGCTAGGCCTGGGCCTGAGCTGACCCTGGGCCTGGGCTGAGCCCTGGGCCAGCCAGGCCCTGAGCCTGGGCCTGGGCCCAGGCTGGGCCTGGACTGGGCTGAGCCCTGGGCCAGGGCTGGGCCCTGGGAGGCCTGAGCCTGGGCCCTGAGGCTGGGCCTGGAGCCAGGGCCAGGCAGGCTGGGCTGAGACCCAGGCTGGGCCTGGGCCCAGGCCCTGGGCTGAGCCTGGGCAGGCTAGGCCCTGGGCCCTGGGCTGAGCTGAGTAGGGCCCAGGCCAGGCCCTGGCCTGGCAGGCCCTGGGCCCTAGGCTGAAGACCCTGAGGGCCACAGGCCCTAGGCCCTGAGGCCCTGGGCCTGGGCCCCTGGGCCCTGGCCAGAGACTGAGCCTGGGCTGGCAGGCCCAAGATGGGTGAGGCTGAGATGGGCCAAGGCCCTGGGCCCTGGGCCACTGAATACTGGGCTGGCCAGGCCCTAGCCAGGCCCTGAGATAGGCCTAGCCTGGACCTAGGCCCAAACTGGGAGCCTGAGCTTAAACTGAGCTAAATAAAGACCTGAAATAAAAAAATAAAAGATGAGCCAAATAAAATAGAAATAAAACTAAAATAAACCTAAAATAAAAAGCTAAAACCTAAACCAAAAATATATGAAAAGATAAAAGCCAGACTAAGATAAATAAATGGAGCTAAATAAACTAAAAGTAAAATAAACCTAGAAAATAAAAGAGCTGAGATAAAATGGAGACTAAACCTAAAATAAAATAATTAGGCCAAATAAAAGGATAAAACTGAAAACCCTGAAGCTTAAAACAAACCTAAAATAAAATAAAATAAGCAAAATAAAGCTAGCTAAAATAAAATAAAGGCCTAAAAGCCTAAATAAACTAGGCCTAGACCAGGCCAAGGAACTGAGCTAAATAAATGATAAAATACAAACCTAAGAAAGAAGGCCCAAGTGAGCCTAAAGATAGGCCAAGGCCTAACAAAAAGAGATAAGATAAGGCCTAGAGCCAAAGATAAATGAGGCTGAGCCTAGATAAAGATAAAGAGGCTGACTAGGCTAAAGGAATGAGCTGAGCCTGGATGGCAAGATAAGGCTAAGATGAAATGCCTCAGGCTAGGCTAAAATGGGCTTGAAGATAATGGGCTAACTGAGTGGAGTAGAGATGGACCTGGAAATAAAGGAAGTAAATAATAAGATAGATGATGACTAAGATGGAAGCCCTAGGCCTGTGGTTTGCCCTTGGTTTTAAAGAGGCTTAAAATAGTGAGAAGACCCTGGGCCGCAGGCTGGGCCACAGGCCCTGGAGCCAGGTGCTAGGCCCTGGACTGAGCTGAGCTGGGCCACAAGGCCTGAAGCAGAGGCCCTGG
>JAKCPB010000857.1:0-93855 GCA_021442155.1 Cymbidium sinense | reverse complement strand
TCAAATTCTAAATCATAAATCAATTCTAAACTCAAATGGTTTGAAACCCAAATCAAATCAAATTCTTGATTTTAGCTCTTTTAGCCAAATTCTTGAGCTAAATAATACCCAAATCAATTCAAAAAACTTATGGATTTCCTCATGATTAAAACATTCCTATAATCCTTAGATCAAATATAAATACAAACTATAATTATCAAACCAAATCCAAGATAACTAAATCAAACACAAGTTAGCCCTTTTTTTGACTTGAAATTATCATATGAACCAAAATCCATATGGATCCAAATTACTTGAAATTGGTTTATATTTCTATGTCAAACCCATTTATCAATATAATTATACTTTGAATCCGACCATGATCAAGCCAATTAACCCATTTTGGGTCCACCCAAGAGTGATAAAAGACTTTTCGACCAAGTTCTAATTCAACCCAAATTAGATTGAACTAAGCCCATCCAAACCTTTCAAACACTTTCAATGATCAGCAATCATCTTTGGTTAATTAATTGTCTTGAATTGGGTTAAAATAAGTCAACTAGCCTATTGACCAAGTCAACATTTAAGAGCCAAATGAAATCTCATGAAACTTAAAATTGAAACCATTGATACAAACCCATTCCAACCAATGATTGAACATGACCAAACCCTCACTTGAGCCAAACCAAGCCCAATTGGCTATTTGACCCAAGTTGGACCAAATTCACCAAAAATGCCAAAATAGGGCAAATCACAATCCAACCCAAATTCATTGTAACATTCAAAGTACATTCATTGAACTTGATCGAAACCACGATTAAGCCCAATTTGACCAATTGGTCGTCAACTTGACCTAGCAACCCAAATTGGCGTAAAGGGTCAAATTAGCCAAAATCCAAATTATTTCCAAATTAAAACCAAATCAAAGCCTTCAATCATTTTCAATTATGAGCTTGACCCTAAACCTTGGTTTGACCCAATTTAACCAAATTGGTCAACTTGACTAACCCCATTTGACCTAATAGGTTAAATCAAGCCAAATCAAATCAAATAAACTCCAAACCACTTGAAATTAGGCTAATCCACTTTTGATGCATCCCAAATCTGCCCAAACCAAACCCTAGCTAAATGACCATTTTGCCTTTAGGTTTAGGGCATCCCATGAGATAAGACACATGCTCATTTGGTCATTTTCTCCCCCTAGCCACTTGGCACCCAATCATAAGTCCACTTAGGCACCTAGGACCATGGTTGAATATACCAAAGGTGGTTAGGTCAGCCATGATCCATGGCGAGGTCAAATCATCTCCCCATCCCCATTGGAGCTTTCCAAGCGACCATGACTCAGACTCCCTTGACAACCTCACACCATCACCCAACCAAGCGAGCCACATTACATGCACCGAAGGACCTCCACCACCTCAATTTTGGCCAATTGATCAAGAAATATCCAAAGAAGCTGTGGCCGTTAGATCCAAGGAATGAGGAGTGTATTATTTTCATTCTCTTTCACTGAACTCAAACACTCACAGTTGATTCAACTTTAGCAGTGAAGGAGAGAGTTCCTAGAGAAATTTTCAAGCTTTCCCATTCTCGCAAAAATCCCTATTCTCAGTTTTATGCAAAACCAAAATAAGCGAGGCCACCTTCAATTATTATTTACTCAAACCCCACCAAAGTGCAATTAATTAACACCTTCCTTGGAGCCAAACAAGTGAGAAGTGAGAAGTTTTAGTTTCATGGTCGAGGCTAGAAGTTTGATCAAGCCTTGCACCTAAGCCTAGGGGCTGGTCTTCTGAGCAGCAGACTAGACCAAAAGCTTCATGTGGCAGAATAAAACTTTTCTACCAAATAAAGCTTTCCAATGGTTAGCAACTAGATCATAAGCTGAGGTATTCCATTGATACAGATTCTTGAATGAAAATAGGTTGGCCTTTTATGAAAGAAATTTCATGTCATGCGATTTCCTCCATTTGATCTTCTTATTGTGCTTCCCCGAAGGTGTGGGATCATTTTTATCTCCATCTAAGCTTGGGTGAGCTTGGATCGAGCGATGATCGATGGATGGTAGCCATTATTTGATGATTGGGAGGAGATAGATCATGGAATGTCCATCCCCCATGATTGGGATGAACGGTCCTGATCTAATCATGCTTAGAACCTCGATTAGTCCTTCAAAACCAGAGTTTAATCATGGTCATCGATCTTAAATCGGGCAGTCCAGAGTTACCATGTATCCGAGTCATCACTTAGATGTGATAACTTAAAAGTAAATCCCATCACGCCATGGAAAGTGCATTGCGTGCCATGTCGGTACCGCCATGGCCGGGATTAAGGCTCTAGGCTCTAATTAGGGCTAATTAACTAGTTTTTAATCACGAAACTTACTAAATTTAACTAATTCTAGAAAAATCCATAAAAAATACAAACTTATAATTTTTAAAGATAATTTAGAGTAAAATCTAAAATTATTATTAATTGATTTTGAGCAGATTTAATTATTAGAAATGTAATTAGTCTAAATTCCCAACTAATTAACCATCAAATTAATCTCAAAACTTTTTTGTGCATGTTAGGGGATGACCTCACGCCTATGTTTACGGTATTTTATTGGTTTGCTTAATTAGGAAAACCAATGGGTTAAGGCTTAATAAGTTTCTTAATATAATTATGGTGATAATTAAGCAAATAGAATAAATAAATTAATCAATCAATTAAGATTATTAACCTATGTTAATGACAAAGTCTAGAGAAATGGTTGGAACTCCCTCTTCCAATCTTTACTTTAAGTCTTCTCTAATCCTCTTATTAATTAATTAATTAATTAACAAGATTAATCAAAAATCCAAATGATATACCTTTAATTAAATTCTAAGGATTTGGGATTGAGACTTAGGCTCCCTTCTTTGTCTCTTTCTCTAAGCCCATCTCATTTTGATTAGTTAAGGTTGAGTTTTAATTGGTTAATTAATGAATTTAATTAATTTAATTGAATCTATTTCTAAAATTTAATCTTGGGTAGCTCTTTGGGTGTTCAATAATCCAAAGGGAGAGGTAATGAAATTATGGTTAGCTCACATGTGTGAGAAAACTATAAAAGTAGTTAAGTGAGATTCCTCAAGCTTAATTAACTATTAATCAGGAGCCAATTGAATTTCAAATTTACTTTCCATGTGGTTTCATATCATATTAGCTCATTATTAATTATTTAATTAACTTAATTAACTTGATGTAGGTAAGGGTTAATTGGTTTAATTCATGCCACTAACCTAATTAAACCATAAAATCAACTTAAATACTTCTTCATTAAATCAAATTAACTCACACATGAGGAATGGGATTAGGATCAACAAATCTCTTTCATTTCTTAAATGAAATCAAACTCAAAATTAAAAAATCTCATTAAAGGACTTTAGTTTACTTTAAGTGGCTTTATTTAGTATGATTATCCTTAGGAGTTAATTGGAATGAATAAGATAATGTGCTTATGTCCTTTATTTCATTCCAATCATGTTAAATGTTACTTTCCATGTGTAATCAAGCATTCATTTTTTTAAAAAAATTAACTAAATTAAATGGTTTCTTTTATGTCAAATTGCATGAGTTGATTTAAATAAAAAAATGTGTATTATCACTATTAAATCAAAAGTTATTTTCAAAAGCTCATAAATCAATTAATAAATGAATGATGTTAATTACAAATATCTATAGGTTTACATGTGTTGATAATATAAGATATGCAATATGAAGCTCTCTATCTTTATCTTACATGGATTCACATAGGAATTACAAATGTATAGTTCATTTGAAAAGCACACAACATTTGTCTAAATCAATTTTTATGCATTTCCATGCTAAGACTTAGGAAGAATTTAATACCATATATGTAAATCATATAATCGAACCAAATATGACTTCTTGCATGACTTCTTCTTCTTGTGGTTCCTTTCATGCATTCACCTCTATCACGAGAAAAGTGGTATATTAATTACGGACACCACGGGGTTACAGAGGCTTTAAGTAGCCCTAAGTAGGTCTTATACCTTATGCCCTAGCACAAAACAATGGTGTCGTACCCACTTAAAACTCTTATACATGTGAATGTGTATCTAGTTAATGGATGAAAAATCCCTCCTTCAATTAAAAAGTCATGCATTCATAATTCAATCAAATGAAATAATTAAATTTCAAACACACTTCTTTGCATTCATCATTCATTAAATATAAAAATTTCATGTATAGGTATGTGCTTATGATGATATGCATGATGCATGAAAGAAAAAAATGATAAACATGTGTTATGTGATAATTAATTCTAATTAATCTTAAGATACCTTTTCTTGAATAAGGTTATTTAGAGTGAACCTAAACTTAAGACATTAAAAAATATAATATTCTATTCACTAAAGGAAATTGATTAATTAACTTACTTTAGAAGTGACTTAAGGTAGGGATGAAATAGAGGTTCTCTCTTTCTTTCTCTTTTATAACACTTAGTTGTTAAGTGTAGACCATATGAAATAAAAGAAAACACGAGTAAAATCTTTAAATCAATCAAATCACTTAAAGAAAAATCAACCTCTTTATAAATTAAATCCCTCACAGCAAATTACAACTCTAAAGCCTAGTTGGGACATACACACTTTAATTGGCCTTTTTAATTCACACTAAGTCTGTAGATTTATGTTAGAGGCTGTATGGTTTGATGTATGCTTATTTTGTGATGTATTATTGTGGATGGGTGATGTATGTGCGTGATGCGGATGTTAGGCGATATTAGCTAATCATGATTTCTGAGGTTGTGCTTAGAGGCTACTAAATAAAATATAAATGTTTTTGTAGGTTGCTTAGCCCCTAAGCCAACCCTAGTTAGGGTGGGCTTGGTTACCATGTATAGGGTGCTAAGTCCAAATTATTCATATAATTGCTTGGGTTGTATGGTGAGTTTAGCTTTTTATTTTAAATTTATTTACTCCCTTAATGTAATTTTGCACAAGGATTAGGATGAGTATTATGGGAGACTAGGATGAGCATTAGTTATAATACCAAGTCTTATGTACCATGTGATGCCTTTGGAGCAAGCATATCCAAATCAATCCAAAAAGAAGGAAGAAATACAATAAATCAAATGAAGAAATGGAAGATGAAGAAATGAAGAAGGAAGAATGAAGAATGAAGACCCCCATAACATTCATCATTTGTAATTATAATTATTCTCATGTAATTCGGATTGTATAAGAGTAGAACTTGGCTACCCACATTTCTTTTTGGGATGTACGATGGAACCAGACCGCATTGTCCTTTTATTCTTTTGTAATGGCTTTGTAAAAATTGTTTGATATTTTGTTTAGCATGTGCATTAGAAAAAGCATTACTTTTCATAGTTTGTTTATGATTAGTTATTGTTGTATGGCCTGGATGCGATTAGGCTCTAAGGATAAAAATAAATTTTCTATCCCATTAACAACTCATAACTAAACTTTCAAAATAACTCATAATCTTATTTAAAAACTTAGGCATTAAATCAAAATAATAAAATATTTAGCAACCCCATAGCTAGATGTTAATGTTTAATATCATGCATAATCATCTTGTTTCACTCTCATTAAGAGAGGTCTTCCATCTTTTCCAGATACAATGGACTTAACCTTTGAGAGCCTATGATGGAAGAAGTTTGGTTTGGCTCATAATCAACTTCTATGCATTTAGGCATTTTATCCAACTTTTGTCAAAATAAAGAGTCCTAAATTAAATAAAATTTGATAGCAATTTGCATTAGATTTAAGTCATTATTCATAACCCCCCATTATCTAGTCTCTTAGGGAGTAGGTTTAAGGACTTACTCTCTTTTCTAAATAATAACAACCTAGCCATCTTACAAAAACATATGACTTGCCTACATGGATTTAAAGCATAGGAGGAGTTAGTTGGCGACCACTCAAGGCGATAATAAGTCCAGCAGTTAGGTGGTTTACTCTCTCTTATGTAGGTAAACCATATACCCACTTTCACCTTAGATTTAGGTCGTGATTTGGCCCTCGCCAAAGTTCTCTGAATTTAGGATCGAGGTTGCTATTTCTCTTTGCTAAACATAAGTCCTCACCTCGGTATTTCCACAATCTTATAATGTGAAATTATAAGTTCTAGATTTCTAATAAAATATTTAATCAAATAATTAAATCTCCTCAATTTCAAATATATAAAAGCAACCATGATAGATTGGACTCACTAGGTTTCCTCTGTTTTTTATAAATCCCAACCAAATGGACTCATCTCCTTTAGTTTCAATAATAACTCTTCCCTTTTGATCCATCCCACTTGATCTTCTAAAATACAACCAATTTATTGATAATACTATCTTTGAATTCTTTGGAGACAACAATCACCTACTTTAATAGTATTCTTCAAGGATTCATTTTCTTAAGATATAATTAACTATGGGGGCTTGGAAACTAATGAACCTTATTTAAACAAACCACTTTACTTTTCCAAGTAAAGTATGGAAAAAATCTCTGGTATATTCGAAGACTCATCATGCCTCAGGAGTCTTTATTAGGTGATTAGGTCCATCATAGGATAGAGATTTCTATCCTTGAGATAATTCCTTATGTTGATGTCCGATACCCGCCATCCTCAATACATCTATCGCATCACATATACCCTGCACATGAAAAACACCACCCATAAACACTAAATCCTAAACTCTAAACCCTAAACCTCAAACAATACCTAAGTCCTCTACAACCCTAACCCCTGAGCCTGAGCCCAAACCTAAACTCTAAATTCTAAATAGAAGCCTTAACCTACAAACCTGACCCCCCAAAGCTAGACTAAACCATAAAACACGCTAGGCCAGCCCAGGCAGGCAACTGGGCTCACCTAGGCAAGCCTGAGCCTGGGCCCTAGGCTAGCTGACCTGAGCTGAGCCTGAAGCCCTGAGGCCCTGAGGCCTAGCCTGGGAGTTAGGCCCTGACAGTTGGAGACCCTGGGCTAGCCTGGCTGAGCTGAAGCTAGGCCTGGGTGAGCAGGCTACTGGGCCAGCCTGAGGCCTGGGCCTGGGCCTGAATGAAGGCCTCAGGCCCTGGGCAGGGGCCTGAGGCCTGGGCCCTGGGCCTGGGCCCTGGGCAGGCTGGATGGGTGAGGCTGGGCTGAGCCTGGGCTGAGGCTGAGCTGGCCCTGGGCCTAGGCCCTGGGCTGACTGAGCTGCTGGGCTGAGCTGGGCCTGAGCCAGGCTGGGCCCTGGGCCAGGCTGGGCCCTAGGCCTGGGCCAGGCTGAGCTGGGCCCTAGGCCTGGGCAGGCTTGAGGCCCTGGGCTGAGCCTGGGCTTGCAGGCCCTGAGCCCTGGGCCAATGGGGCCTGGACCTGGGCCTAAGCCCTGGCAGCCTGTGCCTGGGCCCTGGCCAGAGACCTGAGTCTGAGATGAGATCAGACTTAAGCTGGGCCCCTGGGCACATGATGCCTGAGCGTGGCCTGTGCCCAGGCCAGGCCCAGGCCAGCATGATCTGGGCCTGAAGCTGAGCCCAGGCCCAGGCCCTAAAGGCTGAGCCAGCCCTGGGCCAGGCTGGGCCCCTGAGCCAGGCCACAGGCCCTGGGCCCCAGGCTAAATAGGCTGAGCTAGATGGGCTGAAATGGGCACGGCCCTAGCACTAAACCCCAAACCCTATATCTAAACCCAAAACTAAACTAAACCTACTCCCACCCTAAACCTGAAACCTAAACTAACTAAACTAACCCAACCTAAACTAAATAAAACACTAAATTAAATTAAAAAAAACCCTTTGCTGAGCCTCGTCCAAGTGCTCTTCATTTTCCTTTCCTCCTCTAATTTTTTGGTTTTCTAAGCTTACTTATTTTGCATGATTCTCATTGGATTCCTTCTTAAATCGATGGTCACTGGCCTATTTCATGGTTTCATTGGAGTAATACCACAGCTTGGCTTCTTCCCCAATGATTCATTGGGGAAAACTGAAGGATCACTTGGATCCTACTATGGCATCAACTATCTTGGCTTCAACTGCTTTGAAATCATTTAAGGACATTCCCGTTTGGATTTATCTCCCCAATATGCAAATTTATTTCATTAACCATCAATTCATTTTTATTGTTGGTGATTTATTTGGTCAGTCATTATAAATTGACCAGACATTATCTATAAAATCTTATCCTTCAGTGGCTAGAATCCTTGTTGAATTGGACATTACCAGAAACACCCCAAAGAAATCTGGTTGGTATATGAAAATTATAGTTATATGTAAAGAATTAAATTTGAAAATTTCCTCGTCATTTGTTCTCACTTGAAATCCATGGATAATTGAATGCTTCATTCTTCATCCTCACCTAAAAATCTCTATTAAAGGAAACTTACATTCTAACCTAGGTGATCACTATTAAATATCAAAAAGCTACTTTAGAAAAAATTTTGAATGTTCTAATAAGGATATTTGTACTTCTTCTGTGCAATTTAAGGCTTCTAATGTGAGCAATAATAGTTTTTCTAAACTTTTGGATGATGATTCTTTTTCCTCCGATTAAATCCTTGCATCCTCGCCAGCTTTGATTGATGAAAATGATGCTTTCATTAAGAATATAAATGAGGATATTAATGTTATGCATCATACAAATTCAATGGATAATATGGCTTGAATACCTCATGATAATCTGGTTGAAAAAATTGATTTTATTTTTCAAATTCAAGATGATATAAATTCTCAAAAAGATTTGGCTTTGTCTAATAATTTGGGTGATGAAAATGAATGGCTTGGTGTTCACACTTGCCTTTTAATAAATCTATTTATGCTCTCTCTCTCTCTCTCTCTCTCTCTCTCTCTATTCCCAATGCTCATTTAGATTAAATAAATTCTAATGTCTTGAAAGAAGGACAACTCATTTCTAATCAAAAGATTTCTTCTAAATCTATGACTAATGTTGTTAAATCCTTCTTAGATGATGATTATAAGGAAAAAGAAAATGGTTTCCAAACTTATCATGCTAAAAAAAGAAAAAAATGTTAAAAAATTCCCTCCCAAATTGCCAGAAACACTAGATGGTTCTGCCCCTCTCTCTAATTAATGTTTTCTTAACACCTTTTTCTTTATGTTTATGTTTGATTTTATTGTTTGCAATGTTAGAGGGATCAGTGCCCTCTCTATTCATAACTGTATTAGAAATCTTTGTCATATACAAAAAATTTCTTTACTTATTTTTTTCTAGAGCCTCTTATTCATGATAACAAAATTAACCATGTTGCTAGAATGATCGATGTCAATAAATTTTTCTCTAATGTCAGTAATAAGATTAAGTGTTTTTGGAATAACTTTGTGGAGGTTTCTATTCTTGATGATTTTCAAAAATTTGTCAATGCTCAAATCTCCTATTGATTATTGTGTTTTGGGCTTAGATCTAGTAGAAACCTTCTTTGGGATAATTTGAGGAATTTTGCTACTTATGTCAATAAACCTTTGTTTGATGGTGGTGATTTCAACACTATTTTATTCACTTTTGAATGAAGGGGTGGTTGCTCTCCTAATATTCATTCCATGGAAGAATTTTCTAAAATGATCCTTGATTATAATTTGATTTATATTGATTTTAAAGGTTTTAATTATACTTGGTAAAACTCTAGACATTGACAAAGGTTGGATCAGATTCATTTTAATACTCATTAGATTACTCAATGGCATATTACTTATGTCGATCATTTAAGCTGAACCTTTTCTGATCATGCTCCTCTTTTGGTTTCTAGTAAAGATAATTATAATAGATTAAAAAATTTCTCTTCTTTTTGATTTAATGTGGATTCATATTAATTTTTTTTAAAGTTGTGGAAAATAATTGGAAAGCTCCTTTACATCTTGATAATTCAATTATGGGGATGAATAGACTTTGGTTAAATTAAATGACTTAATATGGGTTGGTGAAGCAAGCATTGTTATAATAACCTTTTACTAATATCAAAGATATGGAAAAATTGTTTATCATCTTGAGGTCTCATTATGTGTCCTTCTAAGATTAAGGACTTGGCGAGGTGAAAGATAAACTTGTTAATTTTCAAAATATGGAGGAGACTTATTGGCTTCAAAAAAGCTAGTAAACATATTATGGATTATAATAGGAATACTAGGTAGCTTTAAAAGGCTTAAATAATATTAATAAAAAAATTGAAGATGGCAATGGAGAATGGATTATGGAGAATAATGATATTAAGGTTTCAATTATTAATTAATTTATAAATATGCTTAACAAGAGTTCCTCTTATGAAGTTATTTCTAAATCACACTTGATTCCTTCTATTATTAGCAATGTTGATGATTTGATTACTATTGTGCCTTAATGAGAAATTTTTAAAGTTCTTAATAGAATGAACATAGATTCTATTCTATTGCTGAGGGTTTCACTACTCAATTTTTTTTTAAATTGTTGGTTTATTATTAAAAATGATTTGATTGAAGTTATGGTTGATTATTTTTAATGGTAATCTTTTTCATAGATATTTTTCTAGCACTTATATTATTCTCTTACCCAAGAAAGATAATCCAGACTATTGGAGTGATCTTAGACCTAATAGTCTTTGGAAATTCTTCAATAAGCTGATTTCCAAAATTCTTTTCATCAGGCTTAGCCTTTTACTTCATAAGATTATCTCTCCCAACCAAACTAGTTTTGTTAGAGGTAGATCTATTTTTGACAACATTTCACTTTGTAGAGAATTCATGACTTAGATCTAGAGGTTGAAATGTTATTTCAAAATTAGATATTACCAAAAGCTTTTGATAATATCTCTTGGGATTTCCTTTTCCATATTATGAATTTATTTGGGTTTTCTAATAAATTTACGTTTCTTATTAAAACTTGTATTAATAATGCGGTTTTCTGCTTAATGGGAAAACTTTTGCTTCTTAGCAAGCTTAAGACAAGGGGATATTAAAACTTATATTAATAATTCCAGGTTTTCTATTTTGCTTAATGGGAAAGCTTTGGGCTTCTTAACTTGGCTTAAGACAAGGGGATCCTTTATCTCTCACTTTATTTATTATTGTTGTTGAGTACTTATCTAGGAGCATCATTGAGTTATTTTTAAATAGTGGTATGTCTTCTGAACTCTTGGTCTTCCTATTTCCCACTTAAGCTTTGTAGATGTTTTCATTACTTTTTTGCAAGCTTCTATTCAACATATCAAGAACCTCAATATTCTTTTAAATAAATTTGGTAGAAAGTGTTCTTTCTATCAATGATAACAAAAGCTATTTTATTATTTCTTGGTATCTCTAATAATAATCGATCAAATCTGCCATATCATTAATTTTAAACATCAACACTTACCTCTTAAGTACTAGGGTGCTCCTTTATTTGAAGGTCCAAAATGATCCCATATTTTTTATGAGTTAATTCAAAAAAATTTTAAATAAAATTTTTGTTTGGGAATTCCATTTACTTTCCTTTGGTGATAGACTCACTATTCTTAAAAGCACTCTCAATTCTATGCCTCTTTATTTGAGTCAAACTATTATTCCCACTAATTCTACTCTTATCATAATTGTTTGCTTACTTAATTTTTTTTGGGACAATAATTCTATTAAAAGAATGCATTGGACATCCTAACATAAATGTTGTGGTCCTTTGGGTGAAGGTGGTCTTTGTTGCAAACATATTCGTGAAGCTATGACTGCCTTCTCTCATATGCTTTGGTGGAATTTTAAAAAGAATGATAGCCTTTGGGATAATTTTATGATGGAAAGCTATCGATAAGGTAAACACCCTCTTATTTGTGCTTATAAAGTTGGTTACTCTCTGGTTTGGAAAAGGCTTTACTCAATTAAATGGGTTGTTGAATCATAAATATCTTGGGGTATTCATTCATGCTCTTCTTTCTTTTGGCAAGACAATTGGATTGGCAATGGCTCTTTTGACTCCCTTTGACCTCTCTACTATCAAAGTTAAGCTTGTTTTTTGCCTTAATAACAATTGGAATGAAAACAAACTTGAGAACTACATTCCTATTTCTATTTTGGACAAGTTTTGCAACATCACTATCTTTTCTAATAAACTTGATCAAATTCTTTTCAAGCTCTCTTACAATGGTGATTTTGTTCTTAAAGATGTTTGGAAATTTATTAGAAATAAACAAAACACCTCAAATGTTTTCATTAAACTTTGGAACAATGTCATTTCCATTTCTTATTCTATTTTAGCTTGGAGGATTTTGAATGACTTCATTCTTGTAGATTCTTTGCTCTGGCTTAAAGTTTTATTTACCTTCTAAGTGCTTATTATTATGCTATCACATTGAAAATGTTAATTGTATTGTTTTAATGGTTCTATTACTTTAAACTTTGGATATGGTATGATGATTTATTTAACACTAACAATTTTCATGGCTCTCTTTCGTTATATCAACTTCTTGAAGTTTATTTCCATAAAACTATGAAAGGTCATACGAAAGTTTTAATTTCTATTACCCTTATTTGGTTCATTTTGATGGATAAAAAAGATGCTAAATATCGAGGCATCCCATGAACCATAAAGGATATTTGCTAGAACTAAAGAAAAAATTCATGCTTTGTTTAATGCAAATTTAATTTAATAATCTTCAATTTAGAGCTGATAAATTTTTGGCTAAGAAATTGGGTAACACTTTGCATGATGACCCTTCCTACAAGTATTAGGATTATACATTGGACTAAGCCAAAAAAAATTTTAAGATCAATACTAATGGTTTTGTTTTATAATAAATATGGTTATGGTGGAATTCTTAGGGATTCTAAAGGTACTATCATTTGTGCTTTTGCCTACCCCTCAAAGCTTGCTCTATTTTTTATGTTGAGCTCATGAGCTATTAATAATAAAAAAATGATATTTGTTTAAGCAAAGACATTTTTAATATTAGGATTGAAGTTGATGCTCTTCTTCTACTTGATAAGCTCAATACTAATAAAATAGGGAATGGTAATTTATTTTATCTTATTAATCACACTAATAGGGTTCTTTCTCAAGTTTGCTACAATATTTCTCAAATTCTTTGTGAATGTAATGCTTGTGCAGATTTCCTGAATAATTTAGGAGCTGAATTAAATGAGCTCACTTTATTTGATAACCATAGCTTACTTAAGCATCCGCATGGCTGGTCAATCTGGATAACACTTTGGGCCTTACCTCAGTTTTAACTTTGGTTTTTTGTTGATCATATTCTGTTGATTTTGATCAGCACTTTTTGGCTATTTTTTTTTTTGCTTCCCTGAACAGGAATTGGTTTTTGCTATTTTTCATTTGGGTCCTAGTTAATCTCACTTTATATGAAAGTTGCATTATTGGTTTTACTTTATTTCAAAACTTAAACCCCCTTCCTCTTTACCCCATTGTATACTTGACCCTTATTTGGGTCATGAGTAATTGGTTTTCACTGGTGGTTTTCTTTCTATGATTTACGCTATGCTTTTTTTTTCGCATAGATACTAATGTGGGGGTATCCTATTGAGTGATGGTTGTTCCTGATTTTGGCCTACCCCTTATACTAATTGATGTTGGGTTTTCCCGGGTTTTGGTACATTTGTTATTTGATTTGGATTTTGGGCGTTATGGTTGGATGTTGGAATGTTGCTTCTTTGCTTCTTACGACTAGTTTGGGTGGTCATTTTTTCATGTCTAGTGTTGGTCTCTTCTAGTTTGGCCTAGTTTTGAGCTTTTTGATGGTTGTTGTTCTCCTTTTCTGGTTTCTCTTGGGGCTTCTCGGTTGGTTTTAAACCTTGTGGATTAGAGGTAAATTTTTTCTAGTTGTTGCCCTCCTATTTTATCATTTATGGTGATTATCTGGTCTTTAGGGTTTGGAAAGGGCTTTATTTGCCTCTGGCCTTCTTACTTTCCTCGTTGATTTACTGCTTATGGTTGGGTGGTTCTCTTTGGCATTTTATACTGTGGTTTTTCCACTGTGACTTCAATTTTATTTCTTGGTTTTTTGGAGATCTCAGGTGGGTTGTGGTTATGCAGTTGTTCTTTCCTCTATTGCTTTATATTGGGTTAACATCTTATTTTAGCTTCATTTGCTCCCTTTCTTGAATTGTAACTTCTCTTGTTGTGTTTGATTGTTGGTTGGCGTCTCTTTCTATATTTTCTTAGGTTTGGTTTTTTTTCAATTCTTTATGGTTGTTTTCCTAGTTTGGGTTGGTGTTTTTATTTTGTTGGTTGTTTCCTTTGTTTATTGGTATGAGGGCAGCTGTTTTATGGTTTTTTTTCATCCGACTTGGGTTTCTGTTTACTAGAGGAGATGGTTATGGATATTTTTGTTCACTGGCTAGTTTGCTCCTCGACTAGATTGGTATGGTTTTCTTTGAGGGGTTGTAGTTGTGGCTCTGGTTTCTTGGGATTTGATGTTGCCTTGCCTTTGATGCTTGTTCCTTGGCTTGGTGTCTTGGGATTTAGATTGGCTATTGGTATTGAATCCCTATGGTTTATTTTGCTCTCCTTGTTTCCCGATATCTGTGCCTTTGTCGGTGCTGCTAGATTTGCTATTTTTCTTGCTGCCTTGGTGGTGGTTTTGATGGTAATTTTTGGATGCCCTCTTGGTCTCCTTATAGCTTTCATCTCTCTGGTGTTGCTTATCTTCTACAATTTTGCTATTTGGGTGGAGGTGTTACCCTTAGATTTGGATTAATATTGCTCTGGAGATAGTCGTGGGTTATTGTTATGCCTTTGGGGCTATTTTGTTGGCTTGTGTTGTTACCCAATTCATCTTGTGCTCCTTTAATGTTTCTCTTCCTTTTTTTGGGTGGCTTTGGTGGAATTATTGCTTGGTTTTAAACGGCCATTGATCCTACTGTAACTTTTAGGGTGATAGCTTAATGTGATTGGTCTGTTGTGGGTTTTGGTTGGTGGGTTGGCTGACTGCTTTCTCTATTTGTTTGGTGCAGGACCTAGGTCACTATGGGCTATTTTCCTTGGATGGTTTTCTTATATCAAGTATTTTGGCTATGTTGGCATTGATGTTTCCTCATATCTTCTCTGATTTTAGCATTACATGACTATAACACTCTTAGGGTTTGGATGCTTTATGTATTATTTCCACTTGAGATGATCTTAACTGTCCTTCTTTCTCATCTCTCTAAATTGTTTACTTTATCCTTTTCCTTGAGCTATGATTTTGTAGTGTTTTTCAATTGTTTGGTGGTTGAACTTCTATGGAATGAGCTATACTCAAATAACTGTTGTTCGGTGGATCTGTTTATCTTGCTTTTTCAAAGGGATCAAGAGTGCTTTTGAATAGTCCTTTACTACTTTCATGAGTTGTAAAAGTCTTATTTGTGTTCTCATATGCTTTTTTAGATTGTATTTCTTTTAGTTTTTTCTTTTGTTTTTTCCATTTCTATTTTACTTAGATTTTTGCTCTTGGTCTCTTGTTTCAGATAGAGAACTGATTTTACCTATTAAACATTGTATCTCCTTTTATGGTAATAAAATTTAACTTTTCAATAAAGAAACCCTAAACAATAAATAAACCCTAAACCATAATTTAAACCCTAAAACCTAAAACCCTTAAAACTAACCCTAAACCCTAAACACTAAATCTAAAACCCTAAAACCTAAAAACCTAAACTAAACTAATAAACCTAAAATAAATAAATAAATCTAAACCTAAACAACAAAATAAAAAATAAAATAAAAACCTAAACTAAAACCTAAACCTAAACCTAAACCTAAAAAAAAAATCAAATAAAATAAAAAAAATAAAAACTAAACTAAAATAAAATAAATAAAAACCTAAACTAAACTAAAAACAAAATAAAGTTAAAAATAAAAATCTTAATAAAATAAAAACAAAACCTAAAATAAAAATAAATAAACCTATATTAAATAAAATAAAACTAAATAAAAAACTTAAACCAAAAAATAAAAATAAAAAATAAAATTCAAAATAATAAAAAAATAAATAACCTAAACTAAAAAAAAAAAATTAAACTTAAAATAAAATAAAATTAATAAACTAAAATAAAATAAACTAAAATAAATAAAATAAACCTAAACCTAAAATAAACTAAACCTAAACTAACCTAAACTAAATAAAATAAAATAAACTAAAAAAACAAACTAAAAAAAATAAAACCTAAAAATAAACCTAAAATAAACCTAAAAAACCTAAACCTAAAAAAAAAATAAAAACCTAAACCTAAACCTAAAAATAAAATAAAACTAAACATAAAAAATAAAAGAAAATAAAACTAAACTAAAAAAATAAACTAAACTAAAAAAAATAAACTAAAATAAATAAATATAAAATAAAACCTAAACTAAATAAAATATAAATAAACAAAAATAAAAATAATAAATAAAATAAAAAACTAAAATAAATAATAATAAATAAATAAATAAACCTAGTTTACTAAAAAAAAAAAATCCTAAACCTAAAATCTAAACCTAAATAAATAATAATAAACTAACCCTAAAAAAATAAACCTAAATAAAACCATAAAAAATAAACTAACCCTAAATAAACCCTAAACTAAACCTAAACTATAAATCATAAAACTACCTAAACCCTAAACTAAAAAAACTAAAATAAAATCTAAATAAATAAAACTAAACTAAAAACTAAACACAAAACTAAACCCAAAAACTAAACCTAAATAAAATAAAACTCTAAACCTAAAAAATAAACCTAAACTAAAAATAAAAAATAAACCTAAACCTAAAAAATAAAAAATTAAAATAAAACTAAAAAAATAAACTAAATAAACATAAACTAAAAAAAAAAGAAACTAAAATAAAAATAAACAAAATAAATAAACTAAATAAATAAAATAAAATAAATAAAATAATAAAAAATAAATAAACTAAAATAAATAAAATAAACTAAATAAACCTAAACTAAAATTTAAATAAATAATAAAAAAATACTAAATTAAAAAATCTTAAACCCTAAACCCTAAACCTTAAACCATAAATAGCTTAAACCCTAAATCCTATACCTAATCCATAAATCTTAAACCCTAAACCCTAAACCCTAAATACCCTAAACCCTAAATAAAATAAATAAGTCTAAATAAAATAAAATAAAAATAATAACCTAAATAAATAAACTAAATAACTAATAACCTAATAAATTAAACCCTAAACTAAAAAAATAAAACTAAACAAATCCTAAATAAAACCTAAACCCTAAATTAAATAAAATATAAACTAAATCTTAAACCTAATAAATAAAACCCTAAACTAAAACTAAACCTAAACTAAAAACCTTAAACCTAAACTAACCTAAATAAACACTAAATCCTAAGCTCCTAAATAAATTAAACTAAAATAAAATACTAAATAAACCCTAAACTCTAAACCCTAAACTAAACCTAAAAACCTAAACCTTAAAACCCAAACCCTAAACCCTAAACCTAAACCCTAAACCTAAAACTAAACCTAAACCTAAACTAAACCATAAACTAAAACTAAACCCTAAAACCTAAACCCTAAACACTAAACCTAAACCTAACTAAAACCTAAAACCTAAACTAAACTAAATAAAACAAAAAAATAAATAATTAAAAAACCTAAACCTAATTAAAAAAAATTAAATTAAATAAAAAAAAAAAATTTAAACCTAAACTAAATAAAAATAAAATAAAATAAAAATAAAAAAACTAACTAAAATAAAATAAATAAAACCTAAACTAAACTAAAAAAATAAAATAAACCTAAAAATAAAATACAACTAAATAAAATAAAAACTAAACCTAAAATAAACATTAATTAAACCAAAAATAAAATTAAATAAAAACTAAATAAAAACTTAAACCTAAAAAATAAACCTAAAAACAAATAAAAAATAAAACTTAAACCTTAAACTAAAAAAAAATAAAACATAAAATAAAAAATAAAATAATCAAACAAAATAAACTAAACTAAAATAAACTAAACCCTAAAACCTAAATAAACTAAACCTAAACCTAAACCAAAACTAAATAAAATAAAATAAACTAAAAATAAACCAATAAACTAAAAAATAAAACCTAAAATAAATAAACATAAAAAAACCTAAAACATAAACCTAAAAAAAAATAAATTAAAACCTAAACCTAAACTAAAATAAAAAATAAACTAAACATAAAAAATAAAATAAAAAATAAAACAAACTAAAAAAAATAAAATAAAACATAAACCTAAAACTAAAATAAACTAAAATAAAAAACCTTAACTAAAAAATAAACCTAAAAAAATCAAACTAAAATAAATAAAAATAAAAATGAACTTAAATAAAAATAAAAAAATAAAAAAAACTAAAATAAATAAAAACTAAACTAAATAAACTAAATAAACGAAAACCAACTAAATTTAAAAAAGTAAAAATAATTTTAAAAAAAAAACCCTAAACTAAACCATAATCCTAACCTAACCCTAAACATAAAAACCTAAACCCTAAATCCTAAACCCTAAACCAAATAACCCTAAACCCTAAAACTAAAACCCTAAACCACCCTAAACATAAACCTAAATAAACCTAAATAAAAACCTCTAAAATACCCTAAAACTTAAACCCTAAAAACCTAAACCTAACCTAAACTATAAAACTCTAAACCTTAAACCTAAACCTAAACTTAAACCCTAAACCCTAAACCTTAAACCAAAGCCTAAACCTAAATCTAAACTAAATAAACCATAAACCCTAAACCCTAAACCTAAACTATAAACCTAAACCCTAAACCCTAAACCCTAAACCTAAACCTAAACCTAAACCCTAAACCTAAACCTAAACTATAAACCTAAACCTAAAACCCTAAACTAAACTAAACCCTAATCCTAAACCCTAAACTATAAAATAAAACCTAAACCATAAACTAAACCCTAAACCATAAACCCTAAAACCCAAATCCTAAACTAAACCTAAAATATAAACTCTAAACCTAAAAAACCTAATAAAATAAAACCTAAATAAATAAACCTAAAAAAATAATTATAAAACCTAAACCTAAATAAAAAATAAAATAAAATAAAATAAAATAAAATCCTAAACTAAAATAAATATACCTAAACTAAACTTAAAACTAAAATAAAATAAAATTAAAAAGATAACTAAATAAAATAAAGTAAATAAAAACCTAAACTAAAAAAATAAATAAACCTAAAAAAACTAAATAAAAATAAAACTAAAATAATTAAATAAAATAAATTAAATTAAATTATATAAACACTAAACTAAAATAAACCTAAAAAATAAATAAAAAAGAAAACCTAAACCTAAACAAAAAAAAAAAACCTAAACCTAAATAAAAAATAAAATAAACCAAAACTAAATTAAACTAAACTAAACTAAATAAAATAAACCTAAACCTAAAATAAACTAAACCTAAACCTAAAACATAAACTAAATAAAATATAATAAACTAAAAATAAACTAACCTAAATAAAAAAAATAAACCTAAAAATAAACCTAAAATAAAAAAAACCTAAACATAAACCTAAAATAAATTAAAAAACCTAAACCTAAACATAAAAATAAAAATAAAACCTAAACATAAAAAAAAATACAAATAAAATTAACTAAAAAATAAACCTAAATAAACTAAAAAAAATAAAACCTAAAAATAAACCTAAAATAAAAAAATAAACAACCTAAAATAAAATAAATAAACTATAAATAAAAAATAAAAAAAACATATAAAATAAAAAAATAAAATAAACTAAATAAATACAAAATAAACTAAATAAACCTAAACTAATAAATTTAAAAATAAATAAATAAATAAACCATAAAACTAAACCTACTAAACTAAAACCATAAATAAATAACTCTAAACCCTAATAAAAAACCTAAAACTCTAAACCCTAAACTAAACCCTAAACAACTCAAACCTAAAACCTAAACTAACCTAAACCCTAAAACCCAAACCCTAAACCCTAAATCTAAAAGCCTAAATCCTAAACCATAAACTAACACTAAAACCTTAAACCCTAAAACCCTAAACTCTAACCCTAAAACTATAAACCCTAAACTAACCCTAAATCCTAAACCCTAAAGCCTAAAGCCTAAACCTTAAACCCTAAACCCTAAACCCTAAACCCAAACTACTAAAAAAAAAAACTAATATATAAACTAAAACTAAAGGTTAAACCATAATAATATCAAATATAAATCCACTAAAAAATAGAAATAAAATGGAACCTAATAAACTAAATAAATGGATCTAATTATCTAAAACTCTATGCTCATTTTTATCTATGTCATCACTTATATCTAAAAACTTGGTCTCTACATATCAAATAAAAAAGAAGAAAATAAATAATTCTAAAAAAACCCATCACCTAAACCTAAACTAAACCCTAAACCTAAACCCTAAAAAAACCCTAAAACCCTAAACCATAAACCCTAAACCCTAATCCCTAAACTAAACCCTAAACCTAAACTAAAACTAACCTAAACCCTAAAAAAAGTAACCTAAACCCTAAACTAAATCCTAAAAATAACTAACCTAAAAAATAAAACCTAAACTAAACTAAATATAAACCTAAACCTAAAATAAAATAAAATAAAATAAACCTAAACCTAAACTAAAATAAACTAAACTAATATATATAAAACCTAAACCTAAACCCAAAATAAACTAAACCTAAACCCCAAATAAAATAAAATAAAAATAAACCTAAACTTAAACTAAAAAATAAAACCTTAAAATAAACCTAAACTAAAAACCTAAAACCTAAATCTAAAACTAAAAATAAAAAATAAAACCTAAACCTAAAATATAAAATTAAATTAAAAAACTAAACTAAAAATAATCTAAACCTAAACTTAAACCTAAAAAATAAATTAAAATAAAACCTAAACTAAAATAAATAAACTTAAAATAAATAAACTAAACTAAATAAAGATAAAATAAATCAAATAAAATAAAAAAAATAAAATAAACTAATCTTAAACCTATTTATTTTTTTAAAAAATAAAATAAAATTTAACCCTAAACCTAAACACTAAAACTAACCCAAAACCCTAAACTCTAAACAAACATAACCTAACCTAAACCTAAACCCTAAACCCTAAACTCTAAATAAACTAAATAAACCCTAAACCTAAAACCCTAAACCCTAAATCCTACACCTAAACCCTAAAACTAAACCTAAAAAACTAAACCCTAAACCCAAATCTAAACCCTAAACCCTAAACCCTAAAACCTAAACCCTAAAAAAACCTAAAACCTAAAACCTAAACCTAAACTAAATAAACCTATAAATAAAATAAATAAAATAAATAAAAACCTAAACCTAAATTAAAAATAAAATAAACTTATACCAAAACTAAAAAATAAACTAAACTAAACCTAAATTAAATAAAATAAAATAAAATAAAATAAACCTAAACCTAAAATAAAATAAAAAATTAAATAAAATAAAAATAAACTAAACCTTAACCTAAACCAAAAACCCAAAAAGAAAATAAAAAAAAATAAAAAACTAAACTAAAATAAAATAAATATAAACCTAAACTAAATAAAAATAAAACCTAAATAAATAAACTAAACCTAAGTAAAATAAATAAACCTAAATAAAATAAACTAAAAAACAAATTAAAACCTAAACCTAAAAATAAATAAAAAAAAAACCTAAACCATAAACTAAAAAAATAAACTAACCTAAAATAAAATAAAATAAACCTAAACCTAAACTAAAATAATCTAAACTAAAATAAGTAAAACCTAAACATAAACCTAAAATAAACTAAACCTAAACTTAAACTTAAACTAAATAAAATAAAATAAACCAAAAATAAACATAAACTAAACAAAAAATATAAACCTAAAATAAAACCCAAACTAAACATAAAAAATAAAATAAAACCTAAATCTAAACCTAAAATAAAAAAATAAAACATTAACCTAAAAAAATAAATAAACTAAAGTAAAAATAAACAAAACTTAACTCTAAACCCAAAATAAAAAAAACCTAAAATAAAATAATAAACCTAATTTAAATAAGTTAGACTAAAATAAAATAAATATAAACAAAATCAAAATTAAAAAATATAATAAACAAAAAATAAAATAATAAACTAAATAAACAATCTTAAACCTAAAAAAAATAATCCTAAAGTAAACCCTAAAATTATCTAAACCAAAACTATAACACTAAAACTAAACCCTAAATAATAAAAAATAAAATCCTAACCCTAAACCCTAAACCCCAAAAAATAAACCCTAAACCTAACCTAAACCTAAACCCTAAAACCCAAAACCCAAACCTAAAATTAAACCCTAAACCCTAAACACTAAAACTAAACCCTAAAACCTAACCCTAAATAAACCCTAAACCCCAAACCCTAAACCCTAAACCCTAAACCCAAAACCCAAAACCCAAAACCTTAAACCCAAAAAACCTAAAACCTAAACCAAAACTAAATAAAACCTAAAAACTAAATAAAAAAAACCAAAACCTAAATAAAATAAAATAAAAACATAAACTAAAACCTAAACCCAAACTTAAACCCAAACCTAAACCTAAACCTAAACATAAACTTAAAAATAACATAAAATAAATAAAATAAAAATAAAACTGAAAAAAAATAATTAAAAACATAAACTAAACTAAAAAAATAAAAGAAACCAAAAAATAGAAAACCTAAATAAAATAAAAACTGAACGTAAGATTAAAAAATAAACCTAAAAGAAAATAAAATAAAACTAAATAAAAAACCTAAACCTAAAAAATAAACCTAATAAAACCTAAAAAATAAATAAAAATAAAACCTAAGCATAAACTAAAAAAAAACCTAAACTCAAATAAATAAATAAAATAAAATAAACCTAAACCTAAATTAAAATAAACTAAACAAAAATAAATAAATAAACCTAAACTAAATTAAACTAAACTAAACCTAAACTAAATAAAATAAAATAAAAGTTAACATAAACCTAAAGTAAAAAATAAAAAACCTAAAATGAACCTAAAATAAAACCAAAAAACCTAAACTTAAAAAATAAAATAAAACCTAAACCTAAACCTAAAATAAAAAATAAAATAACCTAAACAATAAAATTAAATTAAAACTAAACTAAAAATAAATAAAACTTAAACCTAAAAAGTAAACTAAAATAAAAAATGTAAACTAAAATAAACAAACCTAAATTAAATAAATTAAATGAAAATAAATAAAAAAAATAAACTAATTAAACTAAATCTAAATTTAAAAAAAAACCATAACCTAAAATAAACCCTAAACCCTAAATAAATAAAACCTAACTATAACTAAAACTAAAAAACACTAAACCATAAACTAACCTAATAAACTAACTAATAAATAAAAAAAATACTAACCCTAAACCATAAACACTAAACCCTAAACCTAAACCCTAAACAAACTAACTAAATAAACCCTATAAACCTAAACTAAACCTAAACTAAACCTAAACCAAAACCCAAACCCAAATAAAATCCTAAACCCTAACCCTAAACCTAAACACTAAACCTAAACTAAACCTAAACTAACCTAAATAAACCTAAATAAACTGCTAAAACCTAAACCTAAACTAAATAAAAACCTAAAAAAATAAATACAAATCCTAAACCAAAATAAAATAAAAAATTAAAAATAAATAAAAACTAAATTTAAACATAAACCTAAACCTAAAAAATAAAACTAAACTAAAATAAAATAAATTAAAACCTAAAAAATAAACTAAAAAATAAAACCTAAATAAAAATAAAAAACAACCTAAAATAAAATAAAATAAAATTAAAATAAAATAAAATAAAAAAACTAAAAAAAAACCTAAAAAATAAATAAAAAATAAACCTAAATCTAAAAAAAACTAACCTAAAATAAAATTAACATAAACCTAAACCTAAACTAAAATAAATAAAACCTAAACCTAAACCTAAAATAAACTAAATCTAAATCAAAAGCCAAACTAAATAAAATAAAATAAACTAAAAATTAACTTAAACCAAAACTAAAAACTAAACCTAAAAATAAACCTCAAATAAAAACCTAAAACCTAAACCTAAAAAAATAAAATAAAAACCTAAATAAAAACCTAATAAACATAGATAAAATGGAAACCTAAAAAATTAAATAAAATTAAAACTAAATTAAAAAATAGACTTAAACCTAAACCTAAACCTAAACCTAAGAAAAAAATAACAATAAAAAACCTAAACTAAACTAAATAAGAATAAAAAGTAAACCTAAATAAAAATAAAAAATAAAATAAACTAAAATAAATGGAAAATAAACTAATTGAACTAAGTAAACCTAAACATACAGGTTTACTTAATTTTAAAAAAATATAAACCATAAATCTTGAAGCCTAAACCCTAAACCTACAACCTTAAAAAACCCTAAACCTTAAACACTAAACACTAACAATAAACCCTAAACCCTAAAAAAAGCATAAACCCTAAAACCCTAAACCTAAACCCAAACCCTAAACCCTAAACCTAAACCTAAAGTAACTAAATAAATTAAAATTAAACCTAAACCCTAAACCAAATAAACCAAACCTAACCTAAACCTAAGAATAAAAACCTTGATGGTAGGAATATCACCCCAACTAGGCTCACCTGATGACTGGAGGCAATCAATTATCATAGTGGTGGGGATCTAGATGCTGTGGATATGAAGGTGGTTTGAGTGTGGTGGAGGAGGCAGGAGATTATAAGGTTACAACCATGGTTATGGAAAAAGATCGGGATATGATGGTGGATCCCGCCACTGAATGGGTGGTTCGATGGGAACTAGAAATCAAGAACATCGATTCGATCTGCCATGGAACTTTATCTTTATAATAAGATTGTTCTAGTTATCTAAAATTTTATTTTCTCTCTATGCTCATTTTATATCTATGTCATTGTACCTTAAAACTTGGTGTGTTACTTGTTTGATGAAATCAAAAGAAGAAATGTTTAATCTAAATTTGTTCTCTGTAAAATAAAAAAAAAAAACCCAAACTAAACTAAAATCTAAACCCTAAACCAAAAATGTAAACCTAAACCTTAAACCATAAACCCTAAACAAACCTAAACCCTAAAACCCTAAACCTTAAACCCTAAACCCAAACCCTAAACCTAAACCCTAAACCCTAAACCCTAAACCTTAAACCCTAAACCCTAAATCCCAAAACCCTAAACCTTAAACCATAATTCCTAAACTAAAACCTAAACCTAAAGTAAACAAACCTAAAATAAAAAAAATAAATAAAAAAAACCTAAAATAAAATAATAACTAAAGCTAAACCTAAACTTAAACCTAATCCTAAATTTAAAATAAAATAAAATAAAATAAAAACTAAAATAAAATAAATAAATAAAACCTAAACTAAACAAAAAATAAAAACATAAAATAAAATAAACTAAACCTAAAATAAATATAAAATAAATCTAAAAAATAAATAAAATAAAACTAAATAAAACCTAAACCTAATAAAAAAAACTAAAATAAATAAAAAAATAATTCTAAACCCTAAATGAATAAAAAAACCTAAACCTAAAATAAAAATAAATTAAACCTAAACCTAAACTAAAATTAACTCAACTAAAATAATTTAAACTAAAATAAATAAAACCTAAACCTAAACCTAAAATAAACTAAACTTAAACCTAAACCTAAACTAAATAAAATAAAATAAACTCAAAATAATCATAAAGCTAAACTAAAGAACAAAACCTAAAAATAAACCTAAAACCTAAACATGAAAAATAAAATAAAACCATAAACCTAAATCAAAAATTAAGAAGAAAAACTTAAACCTAAAAAATAAAATAAAAATAAGTCTAAACTAACATATAAACCTAAACCTAAAAAATAAACTAAAATAAAAATCCTAAACTATAATAAATAAACTAAACTAAATAATAATAAAAATAAACCTAAATAAAAATTTTAAAAACCTAAATTAAATTAAATATACAAATAAACTTAATAAACATAAATCTACTTAAATTAAAAATAATAAAAATGAAAACCAACCCTAAAACTAACTTAAACCAATCTAAACCTAAACCTAAACCCTAAACCTAAAGCCTAAAATCTATAAACCTAAACCCTAAACCCTAAACCCTAAACTAATCCCTAAAACCCTAAACCCAAAACCCTAAATCATAAACGCTAAACCCTAAAACCTACAACCCTAAACCTTAAGCCCTAAACCCCAAACCCTAAACCCTAAACTCTAAACCCTAAACCCTTAACCCTAAAAACCTAAAAACCTAAACCTAAACTAAATAAAACCTAAAAATAAAATAAATAAAGATAACCAAAACCTAAAGAAAAAAATAAAATAAAATAAAACTAAACTAAAACCTAAACCTAAACCTAAACCTAAAAAGAAAATTAAATAAAAAACTAAATAAAATAAATAAAACCCATAAACTAAAAAAATAAAATAAACCTAAATAAAAAAACCTAAATAAAATAAACCTAAATGTAAAATAAAATGAAATAAACCTAAAATAAAATAAAAATAAAACTAAATAAACCTAAACCTAAAAAAATAAACCTAAAAAATAAAACTTAAAATAAATAAAAATAAAACCTAAACCCTAAACTAAAAAATTAACCTAAAATAAATAAAAAATAAAATAAACCTAAACCTAAAATATAAAATAAATTAAAATAAATAAAACCTAAATAAACCTAAAATAAACTTAAGAATAAAAACCTAAATAAAATAAAAACTAAACATAAATAAAAAACAAATAAACCTAAAAATAAACCTAAAACAAATTAAACTAAAACTAAATAAAATAAACCTAAAAAAAATAAACCTAAAATAAACCTATAAAATAAATAAAAAATAAAACATAAACCCTAAACTAAAACCTAAACCTAAAATAAAAATAAATAAACAAAATAAAATAAATCTAAACCTAATCTAAAATAAACTAAACTCTAAAATAAATAAAACTTAAACCTAAACCAAAACCTAAAATAAACTAAAATAAATTAAATTTAAACTAAAAAATAAAACTTAAAAATAAACCTAAAATAAAAACGTAAAAAAAATAAAATAAAAACCTAAACCTAAATAAAAAAATAAAAAAATAAAACTTAAACCTTAAAAATAAAATAAAAAAACAAAACTAAAAAATAAACATAAACATAAACCTAAACCTAAAATTTAAAAATAAACTAAATAAAACCTAAAAAAAATAAATAAAAAAAAAACAAATAATAAACTAAATCAAAATAAAAATAAACATAAATTAAAATACTAAAATAAAATAAAAAATAAATAAAATAAACTAAATAAACCTAAACTAAATAAATTTTAAAAAATAAACCCAACCTCCCTAAACTAAACAAACCTAAACCTAAAACCTAAAACCTAAATTTAAAAAAATAACCCTCCTAATAACCTAAACCTAAAACCTAAACCTAAACTAAACCTAAACTAAACCAAAACTAAACTAAATAAACTTAAATAAATAAAAAACATAAACTAAATTAAACCTAACCCTAAACCTAAACTTAAACTCTAAACTAAACCTAAAATTAACCCTAAACCCTAAACTTAAATTTAAAACTAAACTTAAATCTCCTAAACTAAACCTAACCTTAAAACATAAATCCTAAACATATACTCTAACTTAAACTATAAACCTAAAATATAATTCTAAACTTAAATCTTAAATCTTAAACCTAAAACTAAACCTTATACTAAACTAAATCTTAAACTTAAACTCTAAACAAAACCCTAAACTCAAACTTAAACCTAAAAATTAAATAAACTAAACCTAAACTATAAAACTTAAACCTAACCTAAACTAAATAAACTTAAACCTATATCCTAAACTAAAACTAAAACCTAAACTTAAACTAAACATAACTTAAACCTAAATCCTAAACTAAACCTAAATCTAAACCTAAACCTAACCCTAAACCAATTAAACTATACTAAATAACTAAACTATAAATTAAAACCCAAAACCAAAACTCGCAAGCCTCCTCCAAGTGTTTCTAGTGATTTTCTTTCTCCTCTAATTTTAGTTTTCTAGCCTTTATTTTTCCATGATTCTCATTGGATTCCTTCTTGAATCGATGGTCACTGGCCTATTTCATGTTTTCATTGGAGTAATACCACAGCTTGGCTTCTTCCCCAATGATTCCTTGGGGAAAACTGAAGGATCATTTGGATCCTACTATGGCATCAACTATCTTGGCTTCAATTTGAAATGACATTCGTGCTTTGGATTTCTCTCCCAATATGCAAATTTATTTCATTAACCATCAATTCCTTTTATTGTTGGTGCTTTATTTGGTCCATTATAAATTGATTGCATTATCTATAAAATCTTATCCTTCGTTAGATCCTTATTGAATTGGACATTACCAAGAAACACCCCAAAGAAATCTGGTTGGTATATGAAAATTATAGTTATATGTAAAGAATTAAATTTGAAAATTTCCTCATCGTTTGTTCTCACTGTGAAATCCATGGGCACGATAATTCTGAATGCTTCATTCTTCATCCTCACCTAAAAAATCTCTATTAAGGAAACTTCTATTCCTAACCCTAGGTCGATCACTATTAAATATCAAAAAGCTACTTTAGAAAAAAAAGGAATTTTGAATGTTCCTAATAAGGATATTGTACCTCTTACTTCTTCTGTGCAATTGAAGGCTTCTAATGTGAGCAATAATAGTTTTTCTAAACTTTTGATGATGATTCTATTTCCTCGAAATCCTTGCATCCTGCCTTTGATTGATGAAAATGATGCTTTGATTAAGAATATAAATGAGGATATTAATGTTATGCATCATACAAATTCAATGGATAATATGGCTTGAATACATCATGATAATCAAGTTGAAAAATTGATTTTATTTTCCAGATTCAGGATGATTTAAATTCTCAAAAATATTTGGCTTTGTCTAATAATTTGGGTCATGAAAAGGAAGGGCTTGGTGTTCACACTTGCCTTTTAATAAATCTATTTATGCTCTCTCTCTCTCTCTCTCTCTTGCTATTCCTGATGCTCATTTAGATTTAATAAATTCTAATGTCTTGAAAGAAGGACAACACATTTCTAATCAAAAGATTTCTTCTAAATATATGACTAATGCTGTTAAATCCTTCTTAGATGATGATTATATGGGAAAAGAAAATGGTTTCCAAACTTATCATGCTAAAAAGAAAAAAAATGTTAAAAAATTCCTCCCAAATTGCCAAGAAACACTAGATCTCAGCCTCCCTCTCCTCTCTGAATTAACGTTTTCTTAACACCTTTTGTTTTCTTTATGTTTGATTTTATTGTTTGCAATGTTAGAGGGATCAGTGCCCTCTCTATTCATAACTGTATTAGAAATCTTTGTCATATACATAATATTTCTTTACTTATTTTTTCTAGAGCCTCTTATTCATGATAACAAAATTAACCATGTTGCTAGAATGATCAGTTTCAATAAATTTTTCTAATGTTAGTAATAAGATTAAGTGTTTTTGGAATAACTTTGTGGAGGTTTCTATTCTTGATGATTTTCAAAAAAGTTGTCAATGCTCAAATCTCTTATGGTGATTATTGTGTTTTGGGCTTAGATCTAGTAGAACCTTCTTTGGGATAATTTGAGAATTTTGCTACTTATGTCAATAAACCTTGTTTGATGGTGGTGATTTCAACACTATTTTATTCACTTTGAATGAAGTGGTGGTTGCTCTCCTAATATTCATTCCATGGAAGAATTTTCAATATGATCCTTGATTATAATTTGATTGATATTGGTTTTAAAGCTTCTAATTATACTTGGTAAAACTCTAGACATTGACAAAGGTTGGATGATTCTTTTAATACTCATTAGATTACTCAATGGCATATTACTTATGTCGATCATTTAAGCGTAACCTTTCGATCATGCTCCTCTTTGGTTTCTAGTAAAGATAATTATAATAGATTAAAAAATTTCTCTCTTTAGATTTTATATGTGGATTCAAAGATATTAATTTTTTAAAGTTGTGGCAAATAATTGGAAAGCTCCTCTACATCTTGATAATTCAATTATGGGGATGAATAGACTTTAGGTTAAGCTTAAATGACTTAAGCAAAATCTAGGTTGGTGAAGCAAGCATTGTTATAATAACCTTTTTACTAATATCAAAGATATGGAAAAAATTGTTTGTCATCTTGAGGTCTCTATGTCCGATCCTTCTAAGATTAAGGACTTGACTGAGGTGAAAGATAAACTTGTTAATTTTCAAAATATGGAAGAGACTTATTGGCTTCAAAAGTTTAGTAAACATATTGTGGATTATAATAGAATACTAGGTATTTCCATGCTTTAGTTATTAAAAAAGAGATTTAAATAATATTAATAAAATTAAAGATAATGGAGAATGGATTATGGAGAATAATGATATTAAGGTTTCAATTAATTAATTTATAAATATGCTTAATAAGAGTTGCTCTTATGAAGTTATTTCTAAATCACACTTGATTCCTTCTATTAGCAATGATGATAATGATTTGCTTACTATTGTGCCTAATGAAGACAAAATTTTTAAAGTTCTTAATAGAATGAACATAGATTCTATTGCTGGTCTGGAGGGTTTCACTACTCAATTTTTTTTTTAAATTATTGGTTTATTATTAAAAATGATTTGATTGAGGTTATGGTTGATTATTTTTAATGGTAATCCTTTTCATAGATATTTTTCTAGCACTTATATTATTCTCATACCCAAGAAAGATAATCCAGACTATTGGAGTGATCTTAGACCTAATAGTCTTTGCACCTTCTTCAATAAGCTGATTTCCAAAATTCTTCCATCGCTTAGTCCTTTACTTCATAAGATTATCTCTCAACCAAACTAGTTTTGTTAGAGGTAGATCTATTTTGACAACATTTCACTCAAGAATTAATTCATGACTTAGATGCTAAGACTAGAGGTTGAAATGTTATTTTCAAATTAGATATTACCAAAGCTTTTGATAATATCTCTTGGGATTTCCTTTTCCATATTATGAATTTATTTGGGTTTTCTGATAAATTTACTTATTAAAACTTGTATTAATAATGCCGGTTTTCTATTTTGCTTAATGGGAAGGGCTTTTAACTTGGCTTAAGACTATTCTTAATTCTGTTTTCTATTTTGCTTAATGGGAAAGCTTTGGCTTAACTTGGCTTAAGACAAGGGATCCTTTATCTCTCACTTTATTTATTATTTTGTTGAGTACTTATCTAGGAGCATCAATGACTTTTTTTAAATAATCCTAGTATGTACTACGTAACTCTTGGTGGTCTTCCTATTTCCACTTAAGCTTTGTAGATGTTTTCATTACTTTTTTGCAATGCTTCTATTCAACATATCAAGAACCTCAAGATTTTTTTAAATAAATTTGGTAGAGAAAGTGGTCTTTCTATCAATGATAACAAAAGCTATTTTATTATTTCTTCAAGTATCTAATAATAAAATCAATCAAATCGCCATATCACTAATTTTAAACATCAACACTCCTCTTAAGTACTAGGGTGCTCCTTTATTTAAGGTCCAAAATGATCCCATATTTTTTTTGATGAGTTAATTCAAAAAATTTTAAATAAAATTTTTTGGGAATTCCATTTACTTTCCTTTGGTGATACTCACTATTCTTAAAAGCACTCTCAATTCTATGCCTCTTTATTTGATTCAAACTATTATTCCCACTAATTCTACTCTTATCATAATTGATTGCTTAATAAATTTTTTGGGATCCAATAATTCTATTAAAAGAATGCATTGGACATCCCGCATAAATGTTGTGGTCCTTTGGGTGAAGGTGGTCTTTGTTGCAAACATATTTGTGAAGCTATGACGGCCTTCTCTCATATGCTTTGGTGGAATTTTAAAAAAGAATGATAGCCTTTGGGCTAATTTTATGATGGAAAATATATAAGGTAAACACCCTCTTATCTATGCTTATAAAGTTGGTGACTCTAGTTTGGAAAAGGTTTTACTCCATTAAATGGGTTGTTGAATCATTAATATCTTGGGGTATTCATTCATGCTCTTCTTTCTTTGGCAAGACAATTGATTGGCAATGGCTCTTTGACTCCCTTGACCATCAACACACTCTACTGCTACTATCAAAGTTAACTATTTTTGGCTTAATAACAATTGGAATGAAAACAAACTTGAGAACTACATTCCTATTTCTATTTTGGACAAGTTTTGCAACATCACTATCTTTTCTAATAAACTTGATCAAATTCTTTTCAAGCTCTCTTACAATGGTGATTTTGTTCTTAAAGAGGTTTGGAAATTTATTAGAAATAAACAAAACACCTTGAATGTTTTCATTAAACTTTGGAACAATATCATTTCCATTTCTATATTTGTTTTAGCTTGGAGGATTTAGAATGACTTCATTCTTGTAGATTCTTTGCTCTGGCTTAAAGGGTTTTATTTACCTTCTAAGTGCTATTATTGCTATCACATTGAAAATGTTAATATTGTTTTTGTCAATGGTTCTATTACTTCCAAACTTTGGATATGGTATGATGATTTATTTAACACTAACTATTTTCATGGCTCTCTTTCATTATATCAACTTCTTGAAGTTTGTTTCCATAATACAGTGAAAGGTCATATGAAAGTTTTAATTTCTATTACCCTTATTTGGTTCATTTTGATGGATAGAAATGATGCTAAATATCGAGGCATCCCTATGAACCATAAAAGGATATTTGCTAGAACTAAAGAAAAAATTCATGCTTTGTTTAATGCAAATTTAATTAATAATCTTCAATTTAGAGCTGATAAATTTTTGGCTAAGAAATTGGGTAACACTTTGCATGATGACCCTTCCTACAAGAGTATTCGGATTATACATTGGACTAAGCCAAAAGAAAATTTTATTAAGATCAATACTAATGGTTTCGTTTACTAATAAATATGGTTATGGTGGAATTCTTAGGGATTCTAAAGGTACTATCATTTGTGCTTTTGCCTACCCCTCAAAGCTTGCTCTATTTTTTATGTTGAGCTCATGGCTATTAATAAAGCTAACGATATTTGTTTAAGCAAAGACATTTTTAATATTAGGATTGAAGTTGATGCTCTTCTTCTACTTGATAAGCTCAATACTAATAAAATAGGGAATGGTAATTTATTTTATCTTACTTAATCACACTAATAGGTTCTTTCTCAAGTTTTCTACAATATTTCAAATGAATGTAATGCTTGTGCAGATTTCCTGATAATTTAGAGCTAATTAAATGAGCTCACTTTATTTGATAACCATAGCTTACTTAAGCATCCGCATATGGTCAATCTGATAACCGATCGCTTTACCTGATTTTAACTTTCGCTATTTTATTGATCATATTGCTATGGTGATTTTATTCAGTCTTCTTTTTGGCCATTTTTTTTTTTGCTTCCCTCAATAGGAATTGGTTTTTGCTATTTTTCATTAGGGTCCTAGTTAATCTATTTTATATGAAAGTTGCATTATTGGTTTTACTTTATTTCAAAACTTAAACCCCCTTCCTCTTTACCCCATCGTATACTTGACTGACCCTTATTTGGGTCATAGTGGTGCTATTTTTAATTAGTTTTCCTATCCTGACCGGTGGTTTTCTTTTTATGCTATGCTTCTTTTCACATAGCTAGATGTGGGGTATCCTATTGATGGTTGTTCCCGATTTTGGCCTACCCCTTTACTAATTGATGTTGGGTTTTCCTCGTGTTTTTGGTCATACCTTATTTGAATTTGGATTTTTTATATGGTTCATTGATGTTGGAATTTGTTCTTCCTCTACGACTATTTGGGTGGTCATTTTTCATGTCTAGTGTTGGTCTCTTCTAGTTGGCTTAGTTTTGAGCTTTTGATGGTTGTTGTTCTCCTTTCTGGTTTCTCTTGTTACTGGTTGGTTTTTCCCCACCTTGTGGATTAGAGGTAGATTTTTTCTAGTTGTTGCCCTCCTATTTTATCATTTATGGTGATTATCTGGTCTTTAGGGTTTGGAAGGGGCTTTATTTGCCTCCGCCTTGTTTTCCCTTTTTTCATTCGCTTATGGTTGGGTGGTTCTCTTTGGCATTTTATACTGTGGTTTTTTTTTCCACCTAAGTGACTACCAATTTTATTTCTTGATTTTTTTGGAGATCTCCAGGTGGGTTGTGGTTATGCCTTGTTCTTTCCCTCTATTTTGTGCTTTATATTGGGTTAACATCTTATTTTAGCTAGCTGCTCCCTTTACTGAATTGTAACTTCTACTGTTGTGTTTGATTGTTGGTTGGTAGCTATTGGTCTCTTCAATATTTGCTTAGGTTTGGTTTTTTTTTCAATTCTTTATGGTTGTTTTCCTAGTTTGGGTTGGTGTTTTTATTTTGTTGGTTGTTTTGTTGATTATGAGGGCATGCTTTATGGTTTTTTTTTTCATCCAAACTTGGTTTCTTTACTAGAGATGGTTATGGCTATTTTTTTGTCTATGCCTACTAGTTTACTGTCAGCTGCTCCTCTGACTAGATTGGTATGGTTTTTGCTGAGGGCTAGTTGTGGCTCTCTCTGGCTTGGTTTCTTGGGATTTGATGTTGCCTTTCCTTTGATGCTTGTTCCTTGGCTTGGTGTCTTGGGATTTAGATTGGCTATTAGTATTGAATCCCTATGGTTTATTTTGCTCTCCTTGTTTCCATATCTCTTCTTTGCTAGATTTGCTATTTTTTTTCTGCCTTGGTGGTGGTTTTGATGGTAATTTTGGATGCCCTCTTGGTCTCCCTATAGCTTTCTCTCTGGTGTTGCTTATCTTCTACAATTTTGCTATTTGGGTGGAGGTTTTACCCTTAGATTTGGATTAATATTGCTCGAGATAGTGGGTTATTGTTATGCCTTTGGGGCTATTTTGTTATTTGTGTTGTTACCCCAATTCATGCCGACGCTTTTGTGTTTCTCTTCCTTTGGTGGGGGCTTTGGTGGAGTTAATGCTTGGTTTTTTAGCTTGGCCACTGATCTCTCAGAACTTTGGGTGATAGCTTTATGTGATTGGTCTTGTGGTTTTGTGGGTTTGGTCGCTTTCTCTATTTGTTTGGTGCAGGACCTAGGTCACTATGGGCTATTTTCCTTGGATGGTTTTCTTATATCAAGTATTTTGGCTATGTTGGCATTGATGTTTCCTCATATCTTCGCTCTGATTGGTAGCATTCCATATGACTATAACACTTCTTAGGAAGTTTGGATGCTCATATGTATTATTTCCACTTGAGATGATCTTAACTGAGCCCAAGCCTTCTCTTTCTCATCTCTCTCTAAATTGTTTACTTTATCCTTTTCCTTTGAGCTATGATTATTGCCTGTAGGTGTTTTGCATGCTTGCGTTGGAACTTTCTGATGGAATGAGCTATACTCACCAACTCAACTGTGTTGTCAGGATCTTATTTATCTTGCTTTTTCAAAGGGATCAAGAGCTGCTTTTGAATAGTCCTTTTACTACTTTCATGAGTTGTAATAGTCTTATTTTGTGTCTTTTTCTCATATGCTTTTTAGCAATTGTATTTCTTTTAGTTTTTCTTTTGTTTTCTTTTCCATTTCTATTTTACTTAGATGGGGGTTTTGCTCTTCAGGTCTCTTTGTAGAGTAGTAGAACTTTGAGCTTTACCCCTATTAAGGACATTGTATCTTTTCCTTTTATGGTAATAAAATTCTAACTTTTTCCAACAAAGAAACCCCTAAACAATAAACCCTAAACCCTAAAACCTATAAGCTTAAACCCTAAAACATAAACCCTTAAAACCTACAACCCTAAACCCTAAACACTAAATCGTAAACCCTAAAAACCTAAAAAACCTAAACCTAAACTTAATAAAACCTAAAAATGAAATAAATAAATAAACCTAAACCTAAACAAAATAAAAAAAATAAAATAAAAACCTAAACTAAAACCTAAACCTAAACCTAAACAAAAAAAATCAAATAAAATAAAAAAATAAAAACAAAACTAAAATTAAATAAATAAAAACCTAAACTAAACTAAACAACAAAATAAAGTTAAAAATAAGAAATCTTAATAAAATAAAAACTAAACCTAAAATAAAAATAGAATAAACCTTATATAAAATAAAATAAAAACTAAATAAAAACTTAAACCTTAAAAATAAAAATAAAAATAAAATTCAAAAAATAAAATAAAATTAACAAACTAAAATAAACTAAACTAAAATAAATAAAACCTAAACCTAAACCTAAAATAAACTAAACCTAAACTTAGACCTAAACTAAATAAAATAAAATAAACTAACAATACACCTGAACCTAAACTAAAAAATAAAACCTAAAAATAAACCTAAAATAAAACCTAAAACCTAAACCTAAAAAAATAAAATAAAAACCTAAACCTAAACCTAAAAATAAAAAATAAAACTAAACCTAAAAAATAAAAGAAAAATAAAACTAAACTAAAAAATAAACATAAACTAAAAAAATAAACTAAAATAAATAAATATAAAAACATATAAACTAAACTAAATAAAAGTATAAATAAACAAAAATAAAAATAATAAATAAAATAAAAAAACTAAAATAAATAATAAATAAATTAAATAAACCTAAACTAGGAGTTTACTTAATTTAAATAAAAAAAATCCTAAACCCTAAAATCTAAACCCTAAACCAAACCCTAACAACCCTAACCTAAACCCTAAAAAACCCTAAACCCTAAACCCCAAACCATAAAAAAACCCTAAACCCTTAACCCTAAACCCTAAACCCTAAAACCAAACCCTAAACCATAAATCATAAACACTTACCCTAAACCCTAAACTAATCATAAATTGTAAGCTAACCTTAAACCCTAAAGCATAAAAACCCTAAACCCTAAAGCCTAAACACTAAACCCTAAATCCTAAACCCTAAACACAAAACCCTAAACCCAAACACTAAACACTAAACCCTAAAATACTAAACTCTAAACCCTAAAAACTAAACCTAAACTTAAAAATAAAAAATAAAACCTAAACCTAAAAAATAAAATTAAAATAAAACTAAAAACAAATAAACTTAAAGCTAAACATAAACCAAAAAAAAGAAACTAAAATAAAAAACTTAAACAAAATAAATAAACTAAACTAAATAAAATAAAATAAATCTAAAATAATAAAAATAAATAAACTAAAATAAATAAAATAAACTAAATAAACCTAAACTATCGCTTTACTTAAATAAATAATAAAATAAATATAAATTAAAAATCTTAAACTAAACCCTAAACCTTAAAATAAATAAACCCTAAATCCTATACCCTAATCCATAAATCTTAAACTCAAATAAACCCTAAATACCCTAAACCCTAAACCCTAAAATAAACCCTAAGTCCTAAACTAAACCAAAAAACCTAAACACTAAATCCTAAACCCTAAACTTAAACCCTAAACCAGCCTAACCCTAACCCTAAACCTTAAACCCTAAACCCTAAACCTAAACCCCAAAATAAAACAACACTAAACCCTAAACTATAAAACCCTAAAACCTTAAAGTCTAAAACTAACAACCTAAACCTAAACTATTATAAACCTAAACCCTAAACTTAAAAAAAAACTAAACCTCTACCCTAAACCTTAAACTTAAAACCCTAAAGTTTAAACACTAAACCCTAACTAAACCCTAAACCCTAAACCCTAAACCTAAACCCTAAACCTATACTCTAAACACTAAACCCTAAACCCTTAACCCTAAATCCTAAACTTAAACCTAAACCTAAACCTAAACCCTAAAACTAAACCTAAACCATAAACCTAAACCTAAACCCTAAACCCTAAACCCTAAACACTAAACACTAAACCATAAGCCCTAAAACCTAAAACCTAAACCTAAAAAATAAACAAAATAAAATAAAAACTAAACCTAATTAAAATAAATTAAATAAAAAAAGTAAAACTTAAACCTAAACTTAAATCATAAAATAAAATAAAATAAAGAATAAAAACTATACTAAAATAAAATAAATAAAAACCTAAACTAAACTAAAAAATAAAATAAACCTAAAAATAAAATACAACTAAATAAAATAAAAACTAAACCAAAAATAAACATTAATTAAACCAAAAATAAAATAAAATAAAAACTAAATAAAAACTTAAACCTAAAAAATAAACCTAAAAACAAATAAAAAATAAAACTTAAACCTTAAACTAAAAAAAAATAAAACATAAAATAAAAATAAAATAATCAAAACAAAATAAACTTAAACTAAAATAAACTAAACCCTTAACCTAAACTTAAAATAAACTAAACCTAAACCTAAACCAAAACTAAATAAAATAAAATAAACTAAAAATAAACCTAAACTTAAACTAAAAAGTAAAACCTAAAAATAAACATAACATAAAAACCTAAAACATAAACCTAAAAAAAATAAATTAAAACCTAAACCTAAACTTAAAATCAAAAAAATAAAATAAACATAAAAAATAAAATAAAAATAAAACTAAACTAAAAAAAATAAACCAAAACATAAACCTAAAACTTTAAAATAAACTAAAATAAAAAACCTTAACTAAAAGAAATAAACCTAAAAAATTAAACTAAAATAAATAAAAATAAAAAGGAACTTAAAGAAAAATAAAAAAATAAAATAAACTAAAATAAATAAAAACTAAACTAAATAAACTAAATAAACGAAAACCAACTGATTTACTTAATTTAAAAAAAAGTAAAAAATAACTTAAAAAAAAGCTTTAAACCCTAAACCCTAAACCATGAACCCTAACCCTAACCCTAATGATAAACCTTAAACCCTAAACCCTAAATCCTAAACCCCAAACCCTAAACAACACTAAACCCTAAAACCCTAAAACCCTAAACCCCCTAAACATAAACTAAATTTAAAACTAAATATAAATCCTAAACTACCTAAACTAAATAAATTAACTAACCTAAAAACCTAAACCTAATCGCTAAACTATAAAACTAAACCCTAAACCTAAAACTAAACTAAACCTTAAACCTAAAATTTAAAAAACCTAAACTAACTCTAAACCCTAAACTAAACCCTAAACTATAAAACTAAACTATAAACCTAAACCCTAAACTATAAACCCTAACTAAACTTAAACCTAAACCTAAACTATAAACTAAACTATAAACTAAACCTAAACCTAAACCAAACTTAAACCTAAACACTCCTAACCTAAACCCTAAAACTAAACTAAACTATAAACTAAACCCTAAAATAAACCTAAAACCCTAAACTAAACCTAAAGCTAAAACCCTAAATTCTAAACTCTAAACCTAAAACCTAATAAATAAACCTAAAATAAATAAAACCTAAAAAAATAATTATAAAAAACCTAAACCTAAATAAAATAAAATAAAATAAAATAAAATAAAATCTAAACTAAAACCTAAATAATTAAACTAAACTTAAACCTAAAAATAAAATAAAATTAAATAAAAAAATAAATAAAACCTAAACTAAGATAAAACAAAATAAACCTAAAAAAAACTAAATAAAATAAAAAACTAAAATAAACATTAATAAATCTAAAATTAAATTAAATTAAATATAAACTCTAAACTAAAAAATTAATCCTAAAATAAATAAAAAAGAAAACCTAAACCATAAATAAAAAAAAACCTAAACCTAAAGAAAAATAAAATAAACCAAAACTAAATTAAACTAAACTATACTAAATAAAAGCTAAACCTAAACCTAAAATAAACTAAACCTAAACCTAAACATAAACTAAATAAAATATAATAAAATAAACTTAACCTAAATAAAAAATAAAAAAAAATAAACCTAAAATAAAACCTAAAACATAAACCTAAAATAAAAAATAAAAAATAAAACCTAAACATAAAAAAAAATACAAATAAAATTATACTAAAAATAAACCTAAATGTAAACTAAAAAAAATAAAACCTAAAAATAAACCTAAAAATAAAGAAAAATAAACAACCTAAAATAAAATAAATAAACCAAAAATAAATAAACTAAGCTAAATAAAAATAAAAAAGAACATAAATAAAAATAAAAAATAAAATAAACTACAATAAATACAAAATAAACTAAATAAACCTAAATAAACTTAATTTAATAAAATAAATAAATAAAATAAACCTAAACCTACCTAAACCCTAAAACCATAAACCCAAAATTACACTCAAAAACCTAAAAAACCTAAACTAAACCTAAACCTAAACCCTAAACAACCTCAAACCCTAAAAAATAACTAAGCCTAAACAAAACCCAAACCCTAAACCCTAAATCATAAATAAATCCTAAACCATAAACCCTGAACACTAAACCTTAAACCCTAAAACCCTAAACCTTAAACCGTAAACCATAAACCCTAAACTAACCCTAAATATTAAGCTATCCCTAAACCCTAAACTCTAAACCCTAAACCCTAAACCCTAAACCCTAAACCCAAAAACTCTATATGGTGGTAAAAAATAACTAAATATGGAGGTGGTGATTATAAAGAGGAGTGATAGGTTATAACCATGGTGGTATATCAAATATAAAGGATCCTAAAGGGTGGTTAAAAAATAAGAATGGTTGAACTATTGCTTATAAATGTGTCTTTAAGATGGATCTAATTATCTAAGGTTATTTATTTGACCATTTCTATGTCATCACTTATATCTTAAAAACTCTTACATGGTTGATCAAATCCAAAAGAAGAAATTTTGAATATAATTCTTCTAAAAAAACCATCAAAACCTAAACCCTAAACCCTAAACCTTAAACCCTAAAACCCTAAAACCCTCAAACCATAAACCCTAAACCCTAATCCCTAAACCCTAAACCCTAAACCCTAAACCCTAAACCCTAAACTAACCTTTAAACTCTAAACACTAAACTAACCTAAACCCTAAACCTAAATCCTAAACTGTACACCCTAAACCTAAAAATAAAACCTAAACCCTAAACTAAATATAAACCTAAACCTAAAATAAATAAAATAAAATAAACCTAAACCTAAACTAAAATAAACTAAAATAATATATATAAAACCTAAACCTAAACCTAAAATAAACTAAACCTAAACCCCAAATAAAATAAAATAAAAATAAACCTAAACTTAAACTAAAAAATAAAACCTTAAAATAAACCTAAACTAAAAACCTAAAACCTAAATCTAAAACTAAAAATAAAAAATAAAACCTAAACCTAAAATATAAAATTAAATTAAAACTAAACTAAAAAATGAATCTAAACCTAAACCTAAACTGAAAAAATAAATTAAAATGAAAAACCTAAACTAAAATAAATAAACTTAAAATAAATAAACTAAACTAAATAAAGATAAAAATAAATCAAAATAAAATAAAAAAGATAAAATAAACTAAATAATCTTAAACCTACTAGTTTACTTAATTTTTTTTTAAAAAATAAATAAATAAAATTCTAACCCTAAACGTTAAACACTAAAACTAACCCAAAACCCTAAACTCTAAACCCTAAACATACAACCCTAACCCCTAAACCTTAAACCCTAAAACCCTAAACTCTAAATCCTTAACCCTAAAGCAAAACCCTAAACCTTAAAACCCTAAACCCTAAATCCTACACCTTAAACCCTAAAAATTATAACCTTAAACACTAAACACTAAAGCCCAAATCGTAAACCCTAAATCCTAAACCCTAAACCTTAAACCCTAAAAACCTAAAAACCTAAAAACCTAAACCTAAACTAAATAAAACCTATAAATAAAATAAATAAAATAAATAAAAAACCTAAACCTAAATAAAATAAAATAAAACTTATACCAAAACTAAAAATAAACTAAAGCTAAACCCTAAATTAAATAAAATAAAATAAAATAAAAATAAACCTAAACCTAAACTTAAGTAAAATAAAAAATAAAATAAAATAAAAGCATAAACTACAACCTTAACCTAAACCAAAACCCAAAAAGAAAATAAAAAAAATAAAAACTAAACTAAAATAAAATAAATATAAACCTAAACTAAATAAACAATTTAAAAACCTAAATAAATTCGAAACTAAACCTCAAGTAAAAATGAAATAAACCTGAAATAAAATAAACTAAAAACAAAATAAAACCTAAACCTAAAAATAAAACCTAAAAATAAATAAAAAATAAAACCTAAACCATAAACTAAAAAATAAACTTGAACCTAAAATAGAAATAAAATAAACCTAAACCTAAACTAAAATAAACTAAACTAAAATAAGTAAAACCTAAACATAAACCTAAAATAAACTAAACCTAAACCTAAACTTAAACTAAATAAAATAAAATAAACCAAAAATAAACATAAACCTAAACAAAAATATAAAACCTAAAATAAAAACCTGAAACCTATACATACAAAAATAAAATAAAAACCTAAATCTAAACCTAAAAATAAAAAATAAAACATTAACCTAAAAAAATAATATTGAAACTAAAGTAAAAAATAAACATAGACTTAACTCTAAACCTAAAATAAAAAACCTAAAATAAAATAAATAAACCTAATTTAAATAAATTAGACTAAAATAAAATAAATATAAAGCAAAATCAAAATTAAAATATAATAAACAAAAAAATAAAACAATAAACTAAATAAACCTAATCAAACCTAAACCCTAAACTAACCCTAAACCTAAACCCTAAAATTACCCCTAAAGCTAAAACCTGCTATAATAAAACCTAAACCTAAACCCTTAATAAATAAATAAAATCCCTAACCCTAAATAACCAAAATAAATAAACCTAACCTACAACTAAACCTAAAACCCAAAACCCAAAACCTAAAACCTAAACCTAAACCCTAAACACTAAATGCTAAACCCTAAAACCTTCAACCCTAAACCCTAAACCCTAAACCCCAAACTAAACCTAAACTAAACCTTAAACCCAAATAAAACCTAAACCTAAAACCTAAACCTAAACTAAAACTAAATAAAACCTAAAACTAAATAAAAACCAAAACCTAAATAAAATATAAAATATAAACTAAAACCTAAACTAAACTTATACCCAAACCTAAACCTAAACCTAAACATAAACTTAAAATAAAATAAAAAATAAAAATAAAACTAAAATAAAATAATTAAAAACATAAACTAAACTAAAAAAATAAAAGAAACCAAAAAATAGAAAACCTAAATAAAATAAAAACTGAACGTAAGATTAAAAAATAAACCTAAAAGAAAATAAAATAAAAACTAAATAAAAACCTAAACCTAAAAAATAAACCTAATAATAAAACCTCAAAATAAATAAAAAATAAAACCTAAGCCATAAACTAAAAAAAAACCTAAGACTCAAATAAATAAAATAAAATAAACCTAAACCTAAATTAAAATAAACTAAACAAAAATAAATAAATAATACCTAAACTTAAATTAAACTAAACTAAAACCTTAAACTAAATAAAATGACAAAAAAAATTAACATAAACCTAAAGTAAAAAATAAAACCTAAAAATGAACCTAAAATAAAAACCAAAAACCTAAACTTAAAAAAATAAAATAAAAACCTAAACCTAAACCTAAAAATAAAAAATAAAATCTGAACCTAAATAATAAAATTAAATTAAAACTAAACTAAAAAATAAATAAAAACTTAAACCTAAACCTAAAAAGTAAACTAAAATAAAAAATGTAAACTAAAATAAATAAACCTAAATTAAATAAATTAAATGAAAATAAAAGATAAACTAATTAAATCTAAATCTGTCGCTAAATTTAAAATAAATCCTAAACCCTAAACCCCAAAACCCTAAATCCTAAACCCTAAACCTCAAAACCCAAAACTACTAAACACTAAACCATAAACCTACAACCCTAAACCCTAAACTAACTTTAAACCCCAAACCCTAATTAAAAAATTTTAAGAAAATACTCTAACCCTAAACCCTAAACACTAAACCCTAAACCCTAAACCCTAAACCCATAAATCCTAAATCCTAAACCCTAAACCCTATGCTCTAAACCCTAAAAGCTACAACCTTAAACCCTAAACCCTAAACCAAAAACCCAAAACCCAAAACCCAAAATCCCAAACCCTAATACCCTAAACCCTAAACACTAAACCCAAACCCTAAAACCTAAACTAACCCTAAACCGTAAACCTTAAACCTTAAATCCTAAAAAGCTAAAAACCTAAACCTAAACTAAATAAAACCTTAAAAAAATAAATACAAAATCTAAACCAAAATAAAATAAAAAAATAAAAATAAATAAAAACTAAATTTAAACATAAACCTAAACCTAAAAAAATGAAAACTAAACTAAAATAAAATAAATTAAAACCTAAAATAAACTAAAAAATAAAAAACCTAAATAAAATAAAAAAAAAACCAACATAAAATAAAATAAAATAAACTAAAATAAAATAAAATAAAAACTAAAAAATCCTAAAAATAAATAAAAATAAAACCTAAACCCTAATCTAAAAAAACTAACCTAAAATAAAAATAACATAAACCTAAACCTAAACTAAAAAATAATAAAACCTAAACCTAAACTTAAAATAAACTAAATCTAAACCAAATAAAAATAAAATAAACTAAAATTAACTAAACCAAAACTAAAACTAAACCTAAAAAAATAAACCTCAAATAAAACCTAAAACATAAACCTAAAAAAATAAAATAAAAACCTAAACAAAAACCTAATAAACATAGATAAAATGGAAACCCAAAAAATTAAATAAAAATAAAACTAAATTAAAAAATAGACTTAAACCTAAACCTAAACCTAAACCTAAGAAAAAAATAACAATAAAAAACCTAAACTAAACTAAATAAGAATAAAAAACAAACCTAAATAAAAATAAAAAATAAAATAAACTAAAATAAATGGAAAATAAACTAATTGAACTAAGTAACCCTAAACCTATAGGTTTACTTAATTTTAAAAAAAAATATAAACCCTAAATCTTGAAGCTTAAACCCTAAACCTACAACCCTAAAAAACCCTAAACCTTAAACACTAAACACTAACCATAAACCCTAAACCCTAAAAGCATAAACCCTAAAACCCTAAACCCTAAACCCAAAACCCAAAACCTAAAACCTAAACCTAAAGTAACTAAATAAATTAAAAATTAAACCTAATCCCTAAAACCAAATAAAGCCAAACTTGAACCTAAACCATAAGAATAAAGTAACCTTGATGGAAATCATAAACTCAATCAGATCCTAAAAATGCCATTATGGTGGGGATCTAGATGTGCTTGTGGATATGAAGGTGGTGGTTTGAGTAGTGGTGGTTATGAAGGCCGGAGGAGTTACAATGGTTATAACCGTGGTGGTTATGAGGTGAAAGATCGGGGATATGATGGTGGATCCTACTACTGGTGGTTATAACTAGAAAAGAATGATCGACTACTTATGGAACTTTATCTTTATAATACAGATTGTTCTAGTTATCTAAAATTTTTTGTTTTCTCTCTGAGTGCTCATTTTATATCTATGTCATTGATTGTGCCTTAAAAACTTTGGTGTGTTACTTGTTTGATGAAATCAAAAAGAAGAAATGTTTAATCTAAATTTATTCTCTGTCAAAAAAAAAACAAAAACCCTAACCCCTAAACTAAAATCTAAACCCTAAACCAAAAATGTAAACGGTAAACTCTAAAACCCCTAAACCATAAACCCTAAACCGAAAACCCTAAAACTCTTAACCTTAAACCCTAAACCCTAAACCCTAAACCTAAACCCTAAACCCTAAACCCTAAACCTTAAACCCTAAACCCTAAATCCCAAACCCTAAACCCTAAACCATAATTCCTAAAAAGCTAAAAACCTAAACCTAAAGTAAACAAAACCTAAAAATAAAATAAATAAAAAAGCCTAAAATAAAATAATAACTAAAGCTAAAACCTAAACTTAAACCTAATCCTAAATTTAAAAATAAAATAAAATAAAAAATAAAAACTAAAAAAAAATAAAATAAATAAAAACCTAAACTAAACTAAAAAAAATAAAAAACATAAAATAAAATAAAAACTAAACCTAAAATAAATATAAAATAAATCTAAAATAAAATAAAATAAAAACTAAATAAAAACCTAAACCTAATAAAAAAACTAAGAATAAATAAAAAATAAATTCTAAACCCTAAATGAAAAAAAAAACCTAAACCTAAAATAAAAAAATAAATTAAACCTAAACCTAAACTAAAATTAACTAACTAAAATAATTTAAACTAAATAAAACCTAAACCTAAAGCTAAAATAAACTAAACTAAACCTAAACCTAAACTAAATAAAATAAAATAAACTCAAAATAATCTAAAGCTAAACTAAAGAACAAACCAAAAATAAACCAAAACCTAAACATGAAAATAAAAAATAAAAAAACCATAAACCTAAAAAAAATTAAAAGAAAACTTAAACCTAAAAAAATAAAATAAAAAATAAATCTAAACTAACATATAAACCTAAACCTAAAATAAACTAAAATAAAAATCCTAAACTATAAAATAAACTAAACTAAATAATAATAAAATAAACCTAAATAAAATTTTAAAACCTAAATTAAATTAAATATAAAATAAACTTAATAAACATAAATCTACTATACAAAATAATAAAAAATAAAAAAAACTAACCCTAAAACTAACTTAAACCCTAACCTAAAAAACCCTAAACCTACAACCCTAAACCTAAAGCCTAAACCTAAAATCCTATACCTAAACCCTAAACCCTAAACCTAAACCAATCCCTAAAACCCTAAACTAAAACTAAATCATAAACTAAACCCTAAACCTAAACCCTAAACCTAAACCTAAACCCTAAACCCTAAACCTAAACCCTAAACCTAACCCAAAAAAAAAACCTAAAACCTAAACCTAAACTAAATAAACCTAAAAAATAAAATAAATAAAGAAAACCAAAACCTAAAGAAAAAATAAAATAAAATAAAACTAAACTAAAACTAAACCTAAACCTAAACAAAAAAAAATTAAATAAAAAACTAAATTTAAATAAAATAAATAAAACCTAAACTAAAAAATAAAATAAACCTAAAATAAAACCTAAATAAAATAAAACCTAAATGTAAAATAAAATAAATAAACCTAAAATAAAATAAAATAAAACTAAATAAAAACCTAAACCTAAAAAATAAACCTAAAAATAAAAATTAAAAATAAATAAAAAATAAAACCTAAACCCTAAACTAAAAAAATTAAACCTAAAATAAACAAAATAAAATAAACCTAAACCTAAACTAGAATAAAATAAATTAAAATAAATAAAACCTAAAATAAACCTAAAATAAACTTAAGAATAAAAAACCTAAATAAAAAAAAACTAAACATAAATAAAAATAAAATAAACCTAAAATAAACCTAAAACAAATTAAACTAAAACTAAATAAAATTAAACCTAAAAAAAATAAAACCTAAAAATAAACCTATAAAATAAATAAAAATAAAACATAAACCCTAAACTAAAAAACCTAAACCTAAAATAAAATGAAATAAACAAAATAAAATAAATCTAAACCTAATCTAAATAAACTAAACTAAAATAAATAAAACTTAAACCTAAACCAAAACCTAAAATAAAAAATAAATTAAATCTAAACTAAAAAAATAAAACCTAAAATAAACCTAAAATGAAAACCTAAACCTAAACCTAAAGAAATAAAATAAAAAAATCTAAACCTAAAATAAAAAAATAAAATAAAACTTAAACCTTAAAAATAAAATAAAAATAAAACTCAACTAAAAAAATAAACTTAAACATAAACCTAAACTTAAAAAATAAACTAAAATGAAAGACCTAAAAATAAATAAATAAAGCAAAAACAAATAAATCAAACTAAATCAAAATAAAAAATAAACATAAATAAAAATACAAAATAAAATAAAGTAAAATAAATAAAAAATAAACTAAATAAACCTAAACCGATTGCTATACTTAATTATTTTTAAAAAAACCTAACCCTAAGCTAACCCTAAGCCCTAAACCCTAAACCATTAACCCTAAACCCTAAAAACCCAAAACCCTAAAGCCTAAACACCAAACCCTAAACCCTAATCCCTAACCCTAATCCCTAAACCCTAAAACCCTAAACCTTAGAACCCTAAACCTTAAACCCTAAACCCTAAACACTAAACCCTAAAAACCTAAAAAGCCAAAAACCTAAATCTAAATTAGATAAAACCTAAAAATAAAATTTATAAAATAACCTAAACCTAAATTAAATAAAAAATAAAATAAAATAAAAACCTAAACTATAAAATAAACCAAAACCTAAAGAAATAAATAAATAAACTAATAGAAATAAAATAAAATAAAATAAATTAAAACCTTAACTAAACTTAAAAATAAAATAAAATTAAGAAAAAAAAATAAAATAAGAACTAAACGTAAAATAAAAAAACCAAATAAACCAAAAATAAAATAAAATAAGAACCTAAAAAATGAACATAAAAAATAAACCTAAATAAATAATAAATAAAAAATTAACCCTACACTAAAAAAAACCTAAACTTAAAATAAAAATAAAATAAACATAAACCTACACTAAAATAAAACCTAAAATAAAATAAATAAATATAAAATAAATAAACTAAACTAAATAAGATTAAAAACTAAAACTAAATAAAATATAAAATAAACTAAATAAACCAAACCTACTTAAAAACTCTAAACTAAACTAAAATTAACCTAAACCCAAAACCTACACTAAACCTACACCTAAACTCTAACACTAAACCTTAAACAAAACCCCTAAAACTAAACCCTAAACCCCAAACCTAACCCCTAAAACTCTAAACTATAAATACCTTAAACTTAAACCTAAACCCTAAAACCTAAACTAAACCCTAAATTAAAACCCTAAACCTAAAACCTAAACTAAACTATAAAAACCTAAACCCTAAAACCAAAACTAAACTAACTAAAACCTAAACTATAAACCCTAAACCCTAAAACCTAACCCTAACCCCTAACCTAAACCTAAAACCTAAACACTAAAACTATAAACCCTAAACCCTAAAGAAATAATAAATTTAAAACTAATCACCTAAACCCTAAATAAACCAAACCCTAAAAAAACCCTAAACCCTAAAACCCTAAACACTAAACCCTAAACCCTAAGCCCTAAACCCTAAAACCTAAAAACTTGGAAACCTAAACCTAAACTTAATAAAACTTAAAAATAAAATAAATAAAAAACTTAAACCTAAATAAAATAAATAAATAAAATAAAATAAAACCTAAACTAAAACTTAAACCTAAAATTAAAATAAAATAAAAAAATAAAAATAAACTAAAATAAAATAAATAAAAACCTAAACTAAACATAAAAATAAAATAAACTTAAGAATAAAAAACTTAAATAAAACAAAAATTGAATAAAAATCTAAACATAAAAAATAAACCTAAAATTAAAACTTAAAAATAGATAAAAAAAAATAAAACCTAAACCCTAAACTAAAAAAAATTTAAACCTAAAATAAAAATAAAATAAAATAAAACTAAACCTAAACTAAATTAAACTATACTAAAATAAATAAAACTTAAACATAAACCTAAAATAAACTAAATCTAAATGTAAACCTAAAATTAAATAAAATAAAATAAACCTAAAGCTAAACTAAAAAAAAAACCAAAAAATAAACTTAAAATAAAATCCTAAAACTTAAACCTAAAAAAATAAAATAAAATCCTAAACCTAAATATATAAATAAAAAATAAAGAAAACCTAAAAAATAAAATAAAAATTAACTCAACTAAAAAATAAACCTAAACCAAAACCTAAAAAATAAACTGAAATAAAAATCCTAAACTAAAATAAAAAAAACTAAACTAAATAAAAATAGAAAATAAACCTAGATAAATATAAAAAATAAAGGAAATTAAAATAAAAAAATAAACGAAATATACTAAATATCAAGAATGCTAGATATGATGGCTTTGATGTTACTCACTTGTTTTCTCTAGTTGGTAGCATTACATATGATTATAACTCTTCTATATGAAGTTTGGATGCTCATATGTATTATTGCCCCTTGAGATGATCCTAACTGAGCTTGAGCCTTCTCTTTCTCTTCTCACTCCTTTTCTTCTCTTTAACTTTATCCTTTTTAGCTATGAATTTTGCTTTTGTAGTGATTTGCAGATTTCTTTTACAAGTTGGAACATTATAGAGGGAATGGTGGTTTCTCAATCAACCCAAGTGATATTGCAATGGATCTTACTTATCTTACTTTCTCAAAGGAATCATGATCTTTTGCTGACTCATCCTTTTACTATTTTAGGACTTATTTTAGTCCTGTCTTTTCTTTATGATATGTAATTTCTCTTTTATTTTCTTTTATTTTCTAATATACTTGGATGGGGTTTAAGGTTTCTTGTACTCTAAACTAGAATTTTAGAACTTTTACCTCTTTAACAAAATTGTATCTTTTCCTTTTATGGTAATAAAATTCTAACTTTACCCAAAAAAAAACTCTAAACCCTAAACCCTAAACCCTAAACAACCCTAAACCCTAAAACCCTAAAACCCAAAACCCTAAACCCTAAATCCAAACCCAAAACCTTAAACCCTAAACCCTAAACCATAAACCTTAAAGTCTAAACCATAAAATCCTAAACCTTAAACCTTAAACTAACCCTAAAACCTAAAACCTAAACACTAAACCCTAAACCCTAAACCCTAAGCCCTAACCCTAAACCCTAAACCCTAAATGCATAAAACCTAAAGTCTTAAACCCTAAACCCTTAGTCCTAACCCTAAACCTTAAACTCGAAACCTCAATCCCTAAACCTAAAGCTAAAGTAACTAAAGAAATTAAAAAATAAACCTAAACCCTAAAACTTAATAAATCTAAACCTAAACCAAAACCTTAAGAGCCTGATGGTAGGAACATCATAACCGTGCTAAATGGAGGAAGGTGGAAATGATTATCATAGTGGTGGTGGGGAATCAACTATATGGAGGTGGTTGGAGTAATGGTGGTTAAAGGAGGAGCGATGAAGGTTACATCCACGGTGGTGGTAGAGGGAAAGATCGGGGATATGATGATGGATCCCACAACTCGAGAGGTCGATTTAAAAAGAAATTGAAGAACAAAACCTGCTACTATGGAACTATGCCTCTAGTAGATACAATTCTAGTTATCTAGGGTTTTGATTTTCTCTATCGTTTCATTTTATCTATGTAATCGCTTATGTCATAGAAAACTTGGTGTGTTAATTGGTTGATGAAATCAAAAAGAAGAAATGTTGAATCTAAATTTGTCCTTTGTTAAAAAAAAAACCAAAAACCCTAAACCCTAAAGTAAAACCTAAGCCCTAAACTATAAACCATAAACCTACAACCGTAAACCCTAAACCCATAAACCCTAAACCCTAAACCAGAAGCCCTAAGGCCTCAACTAAAACCTAAAAAAACCACCCTCCTTCCTCTCGGCTGTGCTCCCTCTCTGGAGATTTTGTATTCCCGTGCAATTCTCTACCGTTTGGTTGTATTGCGGGTCACCCCGATAATGATCACTATTTTATTGCTTGTTTACAATTTTGTGATTACTTGATCACAGAGAATTTTCTGGCACCAAGATGGATCCGGTCAGAATCAAAGGTACGCGCCGCAAGTCCTTAAGGACACTCTTTCTAGTAAGATCCCTTGCTCTAATGCCTCGGTTAACTTAATTTCAACCTCTTTCCATGGATTGCCGTCTGTCATGTGTTCTGACCAGGATGTGGAGAAATTAGCTAAGCCTTTTGAGTTTTCTTTGGTTGGTAAATTCTCTTTATGATGCCCTACTCTAGATAGTATCCCATCTTTCTTCCATAGCTTAAAGCTTTCGGGAGTCTTCACTATTGGGCTGATTGATCCTCGACATATCCTCATTCATTATCAAATGATTTAGATTATTCTCAGTCTTGTCGCCCTATTTTGTATAAATTGTCTCTTAACATGGTCACCCCTTTTTGATGTCAAAGGGGAATCCCCTATTATTCCTTTATGGCTTGCTTTTCCCAACATGAGAATTCACTATGTTACTCACCAAGTTTTGTTTGTAGTTGGGGCATTATTTGGTAGACCCCTTCAAATTGATCAAGCAACTACCACTAGATCTTGGCCATCTGTTGCATGCATCTTGGTTGAGATTGACATTACAAAAAAATATCCCAAATAAGTTTGGATTGGTTCAAAAAAATTCGGATATAATCAAAAAGTAGAATTTAAAAATTTCTCTGTCTTTTGCACTCACTGTAAGATCCATGGTCATGACCATTCTGAATGCTTTGTGCTACACCCTAACCTTAAAATAATATATCACAAGATACTAATACCTCTCTTAACTGGAAAACCAATAAGTTAGCTTATGTGCATAAAGCTACTCATAATGGAATTCATCCTCACACCTACCCCTTTATTACCTACTAATTTGTCTAATGAAAACATTCGAGCTTGGAATAAATACTACTATTGAGGTGTGTGCAAACTAATGATAACTTACCTAGCACTACTCCTACTTGTAATAATTTGGCTTCTCATGACAACTTTGCTTCATTTGAATCTTAATGACAATTTGAATTGGAATCTTATATTGGATCAAAATAATGTTGATCCTTTGCGTCAAAAAATGAATATGCATCATGGCAATGAAAATGATATTTGTACTATTAATGGTCCAAGAATCTTCCCTTCTATTTCTCTACAGGGTGATACTCAGGTAATCCAAATTTCTTATTCTAACTCTGATACTGAAGAAGGAGAAATCAACACTACTAAAACATTGACATACTACCCTATTCGGATACCAAAACCAATCCCTTTCGATGGAGATACTTTGGATCTGATAGACCCTTCCAAACTATTAAAAAAAATCTTATAAAGCCAAAATGACTAATAATAACTTCACTAGAACCACACGTTCTTATCTAACACCTCACAAATAATTTTTTCCTCCTCTCCTCCTTTTTTTGTTTCATTTTTTTCCTTACCTTTTCCTTTTTGGTTTTTTTTATTATGATTAATTTTCTCATTTGGAATATCCGGGTTGTGAGACTCTCCTATTTGCAACCGTTAGAGAGCCTCTATACTCATAACATCAAATTTCTTGTTATTATTGAGCCTTTCATTAACTCTTCCAAGATTGCCCATGTTGCTAGATCGCTTGATTTCAAAATTTCTTCAATCTTAATAATAAAATTTGGTGTTTTGGAATAATTCCATCACCATTTCCATCATTGATGATCTGAGATCAATTGGTTAATGTTAAAATCTCATTAGGTGAGTTTTTGGCTTTTGGTTCCTTTATCTATGCTTCTTGTAATAGGTAGAACATCCTGGAATCACTTAAGAACCTTTGCCTCCTCTATTAACCTTCCCGTTGGTTGGGGTGATTTCAACACTATCATTGCTTTTTTCAGAGGAGGAGGATGTTCTCTAACCTCCATTCCATGGAAGACTTCTCTAATATGATCCTAGATTGCATTCGATTGACATTGATTTTCGTGGTCCGATTAGATGGCATAACTCTAGACTTTGGCGATCTTGACAGACCCTCTTTAATTCTCTTTGGATCAATCAATGGCCCCTTACTCTAAGCATTTGAGCGTAACTTTGTCTGATCATGCTCTTTTGATCTCTATCAAAACTCCCTCTTAACCCTTCTACTCCCTCACCTTTAGATTCCAAAATATGTGGACCCAACATGGATTTCACTAATGTTATTTTCACTAATTGGATGCTCCTATTCACCGGATAATTAGGCATGATTCGCTTTTGGCTTAAGCTCAAGAGGCTTAAACAAAACCTCAATTGGTGGAACAAGCATATTTTTAAAAATCTTTTTTACCAATCTTAAAGCTATGGAACAAGTGGTTTGTTCTCTTGAAAAGGCTGTCTTAACTGATCCCAGTAAGCTTGATGAGTTGAGCATTGCCAAAGAGAGCTTGATTAATTACCAAAATATGGTGGAAACCTATTTGCATCAAAAAGTTGCTAGTAAACATATTGCTGATGGCAACAGAAACACTAGGTATTTCCATGCTATTTGTAATAAACAAAAAGTTTTAAACTCGATTAAGAAAATTAAGAACTCTAATGATGGCTGGATAACTGATAATAATGAAATTAAGGAATCTGTCATACATCACTTTCAAAATTTATTAAACTCTAATCGTTAGAAACCCCTCCATCTAATCCTATCTATGATTAGCAATGAGGATAACCATTTATTCACTATGCATCCCTTGGAAGCAGAGATTAGTAGTATTCTCAATAGCATGAATACTGATTCTGTTGCTGGCCTTGATGGTTTTACGACTCATTTCTTTCAACATTATTGGCTTTTTATTAAATCTAATTTTGTTGATGCTGTTATTGATTTCTTTGATGGCAGCTCTATTCCTAGATATTTTTCAAGTACTTCTATTATCCTTATTCCCAAAACCAACTATCCTGAATCTTGGGGTGATTTTAGACCTATTAGTCTTTGCACTTTTTTCCAAAAACTCATTTCTAAATTAATTAATAATAGGATTAGCCCCTGCTATCAAAAATCATCTCCCCTAACCAAACTGGCTTCTTTAAAAATAGAGCCATATCTGATAATATTCTCCTCGCTCAAGAGCTGGTTCATTACATTGATGTTTCTTCCAGAGGAGGTAATATTCTCTTCAAACTGGACATCTCTAAAGCCTTTGACAACCTCTCGTGGGATTTTCTCTTTCAAATCTTACATTTATTTGGATTCTCTGATAATTTTATCTAGCTTATAAAAAGTTGTATCACTAACGTCTGGTTTTCTGTTATCAAAAATGGTGAGTCCCTTGGTTTCTTTACTTCGAGCCATGGTTTGCATTAAGGTGACCCTCTTTCTCCTTCTCTTTTTATCATTGCTGTTGAATATCTTTCGAGGAGCCTCAATGATCTTTTCATTAAAAAACTTAACATGGTTTATAAAAGTCATGGTGATTGCTTTCATCTTAGCTTTGTCGATGAATTTTATAATCTTCTACAATGCCTCTTCAACATGTTAAAACTATTAATAATCTCTTAAATGATTTTGGCAAAGTTAGTGGTCTCTTCCTTAATGAAAGAAAATGTTGTTTTATTCCCTCAGCTAAGATTCCTACTAATAGACTAAATCAAATCTCCAGAATTACTAATTTTAAGCAAAGTCAACTTCCCATTACTTATCTTGGGGCTCCGCTTTTTAGAGGCCAAAAAAGATCTCATCTTTTTGATGACCTTATTCAGAAAATTTCTAATAAAATTTCGGTTTGAGAATTTCATTTACTCTCTTTTGGTGGTAGGCTTACCTTGATTAAGAGCATTCTTAATTCCATGCCTTTATATCTCATCCAAACCATTGTACCATTTCTATCATCAGAATTGAGGCCTCCTAAACAAATTTTTCCGGGTCTCCAATACCTCTTCTAAAAAATGCACTCGACCTCTTGGTTTAAAAGTTGTGGCACTTTGACTAAGGTGGTCTTGGTTATAAATCCATAAAGAAGCTATCAATGCCTTTTCCTATAAACTCGGTGGAATTTTAGAGTAATCATAGTCTTTGGGCTAATTTCATGACTAAATATTGCTGGTAAGCACCCCTCATTTGTCCCTTTAAACCGGGTGATTCTCCTATGTGGAAAAGATTTTGTTCTGTCAAATGGGATGCAAAACCCTTAATTTTTTGGGGCATTAACTCTGGCGCTTCTAGCTTTTGGTAAGATAACTGGAGTGGATGTGGATCCATTGATGACTTAGTCTCCACCCATTCCACTACCGCTATTAGAGTAAACTCTTTCTGGCATAAGAATAAGGGGAACAATAGTAAGCTTGCTGATTTTATCCTTTTTACTTTCTTTAATATGGTTACTAATATTCCTATCACTCCACACAATCAAGACCATATTCTCTTTAAGCTCTCACATAATGGTGATTTCAACCTCAAAAATGTGTGGCTCCACATTAAAGATACTCATGATTCCTCCTATGTGTTCTCCAAACTTTGGAATAACAATATCCCTACTTCATATTCTATTCTTACTTGGTGTATTCTGAAAAATTTTATCCCTGTTGATTCCTTATTGTGGGGTAAAGTGTTCCATTTACCCTCTAAATGTCAATGTTGTTTCCATATTGAGAATGTTAATCATATTTTTGTTAATGGGGTCATTGCTTCTAAACTTTGGATTTGGTATGATGATCTTTTTAACACTTTCAATTTCAATGGCTCTTTTACTTTATATCAACTTCTTGAAGTCTATTTTGATAATACTATTAATAGTCACGTTAAAGTCATCATTGCTATCACTCTTATCTGGTTCATATGGATGGACCATAATGATGCAAAACATCGTGGGATCCCTATGAACCATGTGAGAATTATTGCTAGAACTAAAAACAAAATTTTTGACTTGTTTAAAGCCAATCTCATTTAGTATAGATAATTCAAAGTCTATAAATTTGTGGCCAATAAATTGGGCTTTAACGGGACCAATCATCGAAATGACAAGATTGTCTATTGGAAAACCTCTTGACCATATTATTAAAATTAATACCGATGGCTCGTCCCATAATGGCTCAGGTTGTGGCATTTTCGTGAACTCTAAGGGTATAATACTATGTGCTTTTGCTTATCCCCTTATGCACTATCCCATTTTCTGAGCTTATGGCAGTCTACAAAGCTCTTGAGATTTTCCTCCAAAATGGTTGGCTTAATTTTTGGATTGAGGTGGATGCTCTTCTGCTGATTGATCTTTTGACTTCCATTAAGATGAGCAACATTGAATTATACTACCTCCTCAAGCAAACTAGAGCTCTTCTTTCCTAATTGAATTTTAACATCACTCATGTTTAGCGTGAAGGAAATGCTTGTGCTGACTACCTTGCCAATCTGGGTGCTAGATCCGATGGTATCATCTTCTTTGATCAAATCACCTTACCCAAACACTTGTGTGGGCTGGTTAACTTGGATAATTCTGGGTTTCATTATCTCAGAACTTAATCTACCCTTTTGATGTATACTGTCTATTCATCTTTTATCTGTATGCCTCCTTATTCTATGGTTTTCTGTTTCTTTTTGTGTCTTTTGTGGATGATTCACACGAATATTACGTGCTTTCTTGACCTTTATGTCATGATTTGGTGTTTTAATAGCTTCTCCTTTATTTGGAAGCTCTCTCCTTTTGGCATTTAAACGATAAAGGGTCTTGGCTATGTGCATACATACTGCATTGGACTTTTGTTCTTTACGCCATTGGTTTTATAACACCAATCCTATTTGGGATTTTAATATCAACGCTGCCTTCATTCATGATCCCAAGGGTCTTAATCATTGCTGGATGGAGATATTTATTTTGATGGGTTTATACTATTAATTTTGCAACTCGTTTCTCAAACATATTACTGCTTGGAGCATCTTAGTTACCTATGTTGTTTCTATGCATTGTATTAGTGCTCACTATGCTGGTTGCAATATTTATTTTGATGATGTAATGTTAGGTTGTTGGATTTTAACTGAAAATGGCTGATGGCTAGCTTTTAACATGTTGCTTGTCTCCCCTATTAGATCTTGGGCTGCTGCTGATATTATCTTTGACTCTAGCTTGGAGCTGACATTTTCCTTTTATTTTTGGGAGTTATCTTTTATTTTATTTTTCTGCATGAAGAGGTTTTTTGGCCTTTTTGTTGATATTTATCTTCTTGGATGTTGTCTATACTGGAATCTGGATCCCATTCAACATGCTCTCTTTGGAATCCATTTTCTGATTCAGCAGGGTTCCTTTGGTGGGATCTTGTTGTGGGGGGTTTTTTTCTTTTCTTCCACCTGACATGGTTGTTTTTTGTAGGTTTGCTTACAGGCTGCTGCTGACCTCATTACCCCTTATGGCAGACTTATTATTGTGCAGAACTTTGATATTACTTCTTTATCTTTTATGTTTTTTTTTACTTTGCTTGGGTGGAATCTCGGCATTCTATTATTTCTTTTACTTGCTTATTTTTTGACCGGATGGAGTTTCTTCATTTATCGGCTATTTTATTCGTAGATCCTTTTGTGCAGGATGTTTCAGATTGGGGCCTTGGTCAATCTCTTTACTGTCTTTTAAGATAATTTGTTTTTTTGTTTTCTCTTGCTCCTGCAGAATGGGTTTTCATGCTTCTCTTGGTTTTACTTGTTTTACCCTCTCATTCTGGGCCCTGCTACTAGACTATATTTTTTGATCTGGAAAGGTCTTGTTATTCCTTTCAATGCTAGTCATTGGTTTTTTGGGACCTATTTCCAAATTGCTATCTTTGTGATTTATGGTTGTTTTTTGATTCTCGATTTTCCAACAGTATGTGTTATTATCAGCTGGGCTATTTTTGATCACACATGTTGTTGCTGTTTACATCCTGGTTTTGTTTGCCATAGTCATAATTCTTCTCTTTTATTATGGGATCCATTTTATGCACTGTCTACTCTTATTGGCTCTTCCTATGGTCAACTTGTTGTTACCTCCTTTCTTAGTTGTTGGCTGATATGGACCCTTGAGGCTACTGTCAATCTTGCTATATCTAGATTTGTTTCCCATGCTTAGCAGGTTTGGAGTTACTTAATGGTTTTCATTCTACCTTGAGGTTGTGAACATTTATTATTTTATATCTTTAATCTTAAAGATTGCTTTTCTTAATAAAATCTCTAACAATGTCATCTTTGTTGGTTTTTAGAATTTTGCACCTTGAAAGTTTCCTTTGTTTTTTTTCTTTTACCGCTAACATCTAGGATGTTGTTGGTCTTCCTAGTTGTTTTCCTCTCAGATGCTATGATGGGAACATGCAAATCTTGAAGATCATTCTTCTATTCTGCTTGAACTTAATCAATGGTTTATCTTATAGGCATAATTGGGTTATTAGCCAACCTCCTGGTTATTACTATCATTATCCTTGGCAGAATTGGATTAATGTGACTAAGCAATCTGCTACTGAACTGTTTGTACTAAATGTCTCTTACTAGATTGGCTTGTGGTGGGGAGCTATTCATTACCTATCCCTCCTTATCTGCTACTTTCTGCTCATTCCTACTATTTTTTGTAACTGTAGACAGCTGAGTGGGGGTTTTGTTGACTTTCTTGCTGCCTTAATTACTTTTGTCCAAGGTAGATGCGTTGAGCATCAAATGGTCGCAACCTTCCTTATATTTTTTTGTGAAATCACATGTCTACTTTAATATCTCTTTCTGAATGGAATTGTATCACCTCTATTGTTGGTTTTGGTCTTTAGAGTACCTTGTTCGCAAGTGCTCTTAGTTTTCTTGTCTTATTTTCGCTAATATCTTGTCATGTGATCTTTCCTATTATTATTTCCCCTCTCTTGGCTTTTATGAGAACATGCAGATCATGAGTACTCTTCTGCTTTACCTGCTCTTAATCACTATTTTATCTTTTATAGATAGTTGGATTATTGCTCACCCATGTGGTTTTTACTGTCATTGCTTTTGGTAGAACGGATTTTGTTCGCTACTAAGCAACCTCATCGAACTTTTTTGCTGATTATCTCTTACTAGAATTTTTTGTGGTGGGGAGCTGCTCTCTACCTTATCTTTACTATCTGCTATTTTTTTCTAACCCATCTAATTTCAGAATCGTGGTCAATTGGGTTTGCCGACTTTCTTCTTGTAGCTTACTTAATTCAACCGCAATGTGGTGTTGACTATTTGTTGTTTTGCGCTTATGGGTTTTTGTACCTTTGAAAACCATTTTATTTCTTGCCTCTCTTATCTTTTGCCTAGCTTTGTTAGACTTATACATATCACTGTTAACATGATCTTAACTAATTCATATTCAAACCTTATCATGTTCTATCTGAATGGGTAGACTTATGTGAGCTTGCTGCCTAATGCTGAATATGATGAACTTCTTGTATTGGTGCTAGGTATTCATTGACATAGTGTCTTATATCGGGTCTTATTTTTAGGATGGGAACCCCTTTCTCGTTCTGGATTTTGCTGACTCTCTATCTACCTTATATATGGTTTTGATTATATTTGCAGGTACTAAGGATATCAAGAATTTTAATAAATGGATGCAATACAGGTTTGTTGGCTATGATGGCTGTGATGATTTCACTCCCTTTTGGTTTGGTAGTAGCTCTTGTGATGTAACCCTTCAAAAGTGATGCTCATATTTGCCTCTGACTTGGTGTGACTGAGCCGAGCCTTCTATTACAACTCTTTACTATCATTCTCAGATTATGCAGTTTTCAGTTATCATTTTACCTGTACTACCTTAACTCCTCTAACTTCTTTTTTTTTTACATTCTTGCAGGTACTTCTCTCTTGTCCTTTTATAGGTTTGCTCCAGAGCATCATGCATTCTCCCATCTTGCAGAGCATTGGCCCTAATCTTCCATTGGCTTATTATGTTAATCAATTTGTATCTTTTGATTGCTTTATTGTTTTCTGTTGCTTTTGTATTTAGATTGGGATTTCCTCTAGGTCGATTGTAGCTCAGCAATAGTTCTCGAGTTTATCCCCTTTAAGGACCTTATAACCCTCTTTTTGTGGCAATAAAATTCCCCTACATGGGGTTCCCCAAAAAGAAAAAAAAAAACCTAAACCCTAAACCCTAAATCCTAAAGCCTAATGCCTAAACATTAATCCCTAAACCCTAAAACCTACAACCCTAAGCCCTAAACCCTAAACCCTAAACCCTAAACCCTAAAAACCTAAAAACTTAAACCTAACTAAATGAAACCTAAAAATAAAATAAATAAATTAACCTAAACCTACATAAAATTAAAAAAATAATAAAAAACCTAAACTAGAACCTAAACCTAAACCTAAAAATAAAAAAAATTAAATTAATCATAATAAACTAAAATAAATTAAATAAAATCCTAAAGTAAACAAAAATATAAAATAAACCTAAGAATAAAATACTAAATAAAATAAAAAGTAAACGTAAAATAAAAATAAAATAAACCTAAAATTAAATAAAATAAAAACCTAAACCTTAAAAAAATAAACCTCAAAATAAAACCTAAACCCTAAACTGAAAAAACCTAAACTAAAAATAATTAAATAAAACCTAAACATAAACCTAAATTAAAAAAAAATAAGATAAACTAAAAATAAACCTAAACCTAAACTAAAAAGTAAAACCTAAAACTAAACCTAAAATAAAAACCTAAAACATAAACCTAAAATACTAAAATAAAAACCTAAACTTAAACCTAAACATAAAAAATAAAAGCTAAAGCTAAAAAATAAAATAAAAATAAAGCTCAACTAAACAATAATCCAAATCCTAAACCTAAACCTAAAAAATAAATTAAAATAAATAAAACTAAAATAAATAAACTAAACTAAATATAAATAAAAAGTAAACCTAAATAAAAATATAATATAAAATAAATTGAAAAAAAATAAAAATAAACTAAATAAACCTAAGCATACTAGTTTACTTATTTTTTAAAAAAACCATAAACCCTAAATCTTAAACCTTGAACCTTAAAGCCAAAATCCTAAACCTACCACCCTAAGCCCTACACCCTAAACCCTAAAAAACCCTAAACCTTGAACTTTAAACCTTAAACCCTAAATCATAAACCTTAAACCCTAAACCCTAAACCCTAAACCCCAACCTTTAGCCCAAAACCCTAAAAGAAAACCTAATGTAGCTAGGTAAATTAAAAAATAAACCTAACCCTAAAACCTAATAAACCTAAACCTGAACCCTAAGAATGGTATCACCTTCTGATGGAGGTCCAGATTATTTCTGGTTGGTCCTTTTGAGCTTTGGTTTCCCTCTGGTTTTGGTGGCTCTCCCTATTTACTGGTCTCTTACAGTGTTGGTTTTAGGATGGCCTAGTGATTGGCAGGCTTTGGAGCTTGCTTGTTTACTATTTTTTCAAGCCTTTTTTTTCATTGTGAAGGTTTACTGGCTGGTGGTCGCTTGATGGCTGTGGTATTTTCCAGCCTTTTGCTTTCGATTTTGGCTATCTGGCATCATGATTATTGGTTGAACCTGGCCGTTTGCTTTATTCCTTCCTATACTAACTTACTCTATCTTGAGTTGTTATCTGCCATCTAGTTTTCGTTCCCCTTTTCTGGTAGTTTTTTTGAAGTTTTTTATTGTGTTTGTCTATTGGCTGGATGACCCATTGGCTTGTCATTTCTTTCTATTATGGGATGAACCTGTATGTGGTTTTGGCTATTCTTAGCTCTGTTGCTATTTCTCTTGATTCCTACTGCTATCTTTGTTGGTATTCTAATGGCGAACTATGTTGTTGGTTGGTGGATCTACAAAATTTTTGGTTCTTTACCTTTGGTCTTTGTTTATTTTAGGTGGCTTTGATGGTGGCTATTTTTTGGCTGTTGTCTTGTTTGGTTGGTTTCTTTACTCTGGTTTGGCTAGATGTTTTGCTGGTTAGTTTCTTATTTAATCTTGATGATAGATATTAGAACCTGGCTAACTCTTGGCTGTTGGCAATTTTGTTTAATCGAGGTAAGTTGTCTATGATGTCTGGGATGTTTCTTTATTATTCTGGTGGTAGAACCATATGTGATTGTAACCCTACTTCTAAAGTTTAGATGCTCACATATCCTGTTTCCCCTTGAGGTGAATGTGACTGAGCCTAAGCCTTATCTAAGATTTTTAATATTTTGTTCCTTTTGTGTACTTAGCTTGTCCTTATTTCTAGATGCTTATCTCTATCTTAAGTTCTCTTAGTGTCTGTATGTGGTTTGTGCATCTAAAAGATTTGATATAGATGGTCGGCCATCCTTCTAATTTCTATTTCTTTCTTAATTTTATCTTTTCATTCTTTTGCTATGGTTTTCTTATAATAGTAATTTACCTCTTTAGGTAAATTATAGCAGTTTAGATTTATCCCTTGAAGGACCTTTTATATCTTTCTTTTTGGCAATAAAATTTTTCCACTTTTGATTTTTCTTTTTTAGAAAAACCCTAAGAATGGGTAGAACCATGATGGTAGAAACATCACTGCCAACCAGGCTTAGTCTAGATCCTGGAAATGAACGTGGTTATCACAAAGGGTTGGGACTGAGGTCATAGTTAGAGCAATGGTGGTTATGGAGGTGGAAGGAGCAGAGGATACAACTGGTGGTGGCGAGGGGAGATATATGATGGTGGATCCCGCTGCTCAAGAGTCTGAGATGGTTTTGATGGGAACTGGAGAAATTGAAAAATGGTCAATTTGATATGCTACTTATGAAACTGTCTTTACAATAGAGACAACTTTAGTTATCTAGGGTTTTTGATTTTCTCTATGCGTGCTCATTTTCTATCTGTCATCGCTTGTATCTAAGAAAACTCAGTGTGTTACTTGTTTGATGGATTCGAAAAGAAGAAATGCTGAATCTGAATTTGTTCTCAGTTAAAAAAAAATCAAAAACCCTAAACCCTAAACTAAAACATGAACCCTAAATCAAAAACTTAAACCTTAAACCCTAAACCTTAAAAATCCTAAACTCTAAACCCTAAACCCCAAAGCCTAAACCCTAAAATGCTAAACCCTAAACCCTAAACCCTAAACCCTAAACCCCAAACCCTAAACCCTAAACCCTAAAAACCTAAAAACCTAAACCTAAATAAAATAAAACCTAAAAATAAAATAAATAAAAAAACCTAAACCAAAATAAAATAAGAACATAAACTAAAACCTAAACCTAAACCTAAACTTACACCTAAACCTAAACATAAAATAAAATAAAAAATAAAAAAAAATGAAAATAAAATAAATAAAAACCTAAACTAAACAAAAAAATAAAAACTAAACCTTAAATAAAAATCAAATATACTTAAATAAAATGAAATTAAAACTAAATATAAACATAAACCTAAAAAATAAACATAAAAATAATACCTAAAAATAAATGAAAACTAAAACCTAAATCCTAAACTTAATAAAAAAAACCTAAACCTAAAAAATAAAAAAATAAAAAAACCTAAACCTTAAATAAATTAAAAATAAAACTAAACTAAAAATAAACTTAAACCTAAACCTAAACCTAAAAAAAAAAATAAACTAAAATAAAAAACCTAAACTAAAATAAATAAACTAAACTAAATAAAAGTAAAATTAAAGATAAACCTAAATAAAAATAAAAAATAAAATAAATTAAAATAAATAAAAAATAAACTAAATAAACCTAAACTTAACATTTTACTTAATTTTAAAAAAATAATATTAAAAATAGTGAAAATAATAAAAAAAACCCTAACCCTAACCCTAAATGCTAAACCCTAAACACACCACCCTAAATCCTAAAACTCTAAACCCTAAACCCTAAAACCTAAACCATAAAACCTAAACCCTAAAACCTTAAACCTTAAACCCTAAACACTAAAGTTTATTTTTTAAAAAAAAAAAACCTTAAACCCTAAACCTTAACTAAAACCTAAAACCTAAACATAAAACCTAAACCTTAAACCTTAAACCCTAAAAACCCTAAACCCTATACACTAAACCCTAAACCTTAAATCCTAAACCTAAAACCCTAAACCATAAACCATAAACCCAAAACCCTAAAACCTAAACCTAAATAAGAAATTAAATAAAATAAAATAAAAACCTAAACTAAAACCTAAACCTAAACCTAAAATAAAATAAATAAACTAGAAAATAAAACTAAACTTAAATAAAATAAATAAAACCTAAACTAAACAAAATAAAATAAAATAAACCTAAAAATTAAAAACTTATATAAAATAAAAACTAAACCTAAAATAAGAATAAAATAAACCTATGATAAAATAAAAGAAAAACTAAATAAAAACCTAAACCTAAGAAATAAACCTAAAAATAAAAATAATAAATAAATTAATAATAACACCTAAACCCTAAACTAAAAAAAATAAAAACCTAAAATATAAATAAAATAAACAAAATAAAATAAACCTAAACCTAAAGTAAAATAAGCTAAATGAAAATAAATAAAACCTAAACCTAAACCTAAACTAAAAAAAATAAAATAAACTAAAAATGAACATAAGCCTAAACTTAGAAATAAAACCTAAAATAAAACCTAAAATAATAACTTAAAACTTAAACCTAGAAAAATAATAAATAAAACCTAAACCTTAAAAATAAAATAAAAATAAAACAAAACTAAAATCAAAACCTAAACCTAAACCTAAACCTAAAAATTAAACTAAAATACAAAAACCTAAACTAAAATAAATAAACATAATATAAATAAACTAAACTAAATAAAAATAAAAATAATCCTAATTAAAAATAAAAAACAAAATAAACTAAAATAAATATAAATAAACATAAACATACTAATTTACTAACTTTTTTTAAATAAAAAAAATCCTAAAGCCTAAACTCAAAACCTTAAAACCTAAAAGCCCTAAACCCTAAATCCTAAGCCCTAAACTCTAATCCCTAAAACATCAACCTACATTGCTAAACCATAAACCCTAAACCCTAAAACTACAACCCTAAACCCTAAACCCTAAACCATAAACCAAAAACCCCAAGAAACCCTAAACCTTAAGCCTTAAACCCTAAAACCTTAAATCCTAAACCCTAAAAAATAAAAACCATAAACCGTAAACCCCAAATACTAAACCTTAAACTAACCCTGAACCCTATACCCTAAACCCCCTAGAATTCTAAAACTTAAACCCTAAACCCTAAACCATACAACCGTAAACCCTAAACCCTAAACCCTAAACAACCCTAAAGACTAAAAAATCTAAACCTTAAACCCTAAACCCTAAATCATAAACCCAAACCCTAAACCCTAAACCCTAAGAATGGGCAGAACCTTGATGGTAAGAACATCACCGTCAACCAGGCTAAGTCTAGATCTGGCAGTTGAGTTGAAGGCATAGGCTAATATAATGGTGGTGGGGACTGGAGGTGCTAGTGGATATGGAGGTGGTGGTTTGAGCAGGTTTATGGAAGGAGGAGCGAGGGAGATTACATTCGTGGTGGTGGCGGAGGGAGAGATCGAGGATATGATGGTGGAACCCGCAAATCAAGAGGCCGAGGTGGAACTGATGGGCACTGGAGAAATTGAAGAACGACGGATCCGATCTGTTGCTTATCGAACTGTGTTTGTATAATAGAGACGGTTCTAGTTATTTAGGGTTTTTGATTTGCTCTGTGCAAGCACATTTTTTATCTATTTGTCGCTTGTGTCATAGAAAAGTTGGTGTGTTAATTAATTAATGAAATCAAGAAAATGAAACATAGAATATGAATTCTTTTTTTTTTAAAAAACCATAGCAATACGTAAAAACCCTAACTAAAACCAACCCAAAAAAGCTAAACAAACCTAAACCCTAAACCTAAACCCTTAAAAAACCCTAAACCAAAAACTAAATGCTAAACCATAAACCTTAAAACCCTAAACCCTAAAATAAACCCTAAACCCTAAACCCTAAAAAAAAGCTAAAAAAAATAAACCAAAAAATAAAATATAAAAAAAGAAAACCTAACAAAATAAAATATATAAAATAAAATAAAACCTAAACTAAAACCTATACTAAAACCTAAAATAAATAAAAATAAAATAAAAAACATAACTAAAAAAATAAACAAAACCTAAACTAAAATTAAAAAACCTAAATAAAACAAAACTATGCATAAAAAAATAAAATAAACCTAAAATAAAATAAAATAAAATAAAACTAAATAAACACCTAAACATAAAAAATAAACTGAAAATAAAACTTAAAAATTAATAAAAATAAAACCTAAACCCTAAACTAAAAAAGAACATAAACCTAAAATAAAAATAAAATAAACCTAAACCTAAACTAAATTAAACTAAACTAAAACAAATAAAACTTAAACCTAAAATAAATTAAACCTAAACCTAAACCTAAACTAAATAAAATAAAATAAATGAAAAATAAACCTAAACTTAAAGTAAAAAATTAAAAACTAAAAATAAACCTAAAATAAAAATCAAAATTCTTAACTTAAAAAAATAAAATAAAAACCTAAACATAAACTTAAAAATAAAAAATAAATCCTAAACCTAAAGTGTAAAATAAAAATAAAAATAAATTATAAAATAAACCTAAACCTAAACCTAAACCTAAAAAATAAACTAACTAAAAACTATAAACTAAAAAATACATAAAAAATAAATAAACTAAACTAAATAAAAATAAAATTGAACCTAATAAATAAAATAAACTAAAATAAACAAAATAAACTTAATAAACCAAAACCTAAACCTCAACTTTTCAAAATAAAATAAATAAACAAAGAATAAAACCTAAACCCTAAACCTAAATAAAACCCTAAACCTCAAACCCTATACCTAAACCCAAACCCTAAACCATAAACTAAACCCTAAACAAAACCTAAACCCTAAACCAACCTAAACCCTAAGCTAACCTAAACCCCAAACCTAAAAACCTAAAACCCTAAAGCCTAAATGCTAAACCCTAAACCCTAAACCCTAAAATCCACCTAAACACTAAACCTAAACCCTAAACCCTAAGAAACTAACCCAAAACCCTAAACTCTAAAACCTAAACCTAAACCTAAACCCTAAACCCCTAAACCTAACACTAACAAACCCTAAACCCTAAAACTAAACATAAAGAAACTTAAAAAATAAAAAATCTAAACCAAAAACCTAAACCTAAACCTAAACCTAAAACTAAACTCTAATGGGAAGAATCTTGACTAAACATCAAACTAAACAGGCTCAACAAAAACTAAGATGGTGATTTTCAGTGGTGGTGGGAGATTTGGAGGTCTAGTGGATATGAAGATGGTGGTAGGAGGTGGTGGTTATGGAGGAGGAGAGAAAGAGGTTACATCCATGCTGGAATAGATCGATATGATGGTGGATCCTGTTAGAGGTGGTGGTGGTTTTGATGGGAATTGGAGAAATAAGATCGCAACCGATTTGCTATGAGAATGTGTACAATAGATAGATCTAGTTATCTATGGGTTTTGATTTGCTCTATGTGCTCATTTTATCTATAAAATTAGAAAACTTGGTGCACTACTCAATTGGTTAAATCAAAAAGAAGAAATATTGAATACGAATTTGTTCTCTATTAAAAAAATAATCTTAAATGCTAAACCCTAAACTAAAACCTAAACCCTAAACCTAAAACCTAAACCCTAAACCCTAAACAAAACCCAAACCTTAAAACACTAAACCCTAAATAAAACCCTAAACCCAAACCTAAAATAAAACCATAAACCCTAAACCTAAACTAAACCTAAACCTTAAACTAAAGAAACCTAAAACTTAAACCTAAACCTAAACCCTACCTAAACCCTAAAATTGTAAAATCTAAATTTAAACCAAACACTAAACCAAATTTTAAACTAAAATAAACCCTAAACCTAAAACTAAACCTAAACTAAAACCTATAAACCCAAACCTAAACTAAACCTAAACCTAAACTAAACCCTAAACTATACTAAAAACTATATAAACTAACCCTAATCCTCCCTAAAACCCTAAACTAAAACTAAACTAAACCTAAACCTAAACCTAAACTAAACTCCCTAAACTAAACTAAAACCTAAAAGAAATATAAACCTAAACCTAAAAAACCTAAACCTAAACTTAAATAAAATAAATAAAAAATTATAAAATAAAATAAAATAAAACTAAACTAAAAAATAAATCCAAACCTAAACCTAAACCTTAAAAACAAATAAAAATAAAAAAACTTGAACTAAAATAACCAAACCTAAAATAAATAAACTAAACTAGATAAAAATAAAGAAGAACCTAAACAAAAATAAAAAAAATATAAATAAAATAAATTAAAAATAAACTAAATAAAAAATAATCTAAACCTAATTTATAATTTAGAAAAAAATTAATAAAATTAATAAAAAAACTAAACCCTAAACCTAAACCCTAAACCATAAATCCTAAAACTAATAAACCCAAACCTAAACCTAACTAAACTAAACCTAAACCCTAAACTCTAAACCCCAAACTAAAAAACCTAAACCTAAACCTAAACTCTAAACTTTAAACCCTAAATTTAAACCCTAAACCCTAAACACTAAACATTAAACCCTAAACCCTAAACCTTAAACCCTAAACCCCTAAACCCTAAAACCTAAACTAACCATAAATCATAAGTTATCCCTAAACCATATACCAAATAAAACTCAAAAACCCTAAAACCCTAACAAAAACGTAAACACTAAACCTAAACCCAAAACCCCAACCATAAACCCTAAACCTAAACTAACCCTTTGGAAGTCTAAAGTGGATGGAGGTGGGTTCTGAGGTGGGAGGCGATGGAGGTGTGGTGGGAGGGATAGATCAGAAATCCTACTACTGAGAAAGGGTGGTTTTGATGGGAACTACAAAAAAAAATAATCTAATATGTCTCTTAAGGAACTAAGATAGATGATTCTAGTTATCTAATGTTTTAATTTGCTATTTTCATATCTATGTCATCCCTTGTATCTTAGAAAACTTGGTAACAAGATTGATGAAATACAAAATAAGAAATGTTGCATCTGAATTTGTTCTCTTTAAAAAAACTTAAACATAAACCTAAATAAAACTAAACCTAAACCTAAACTAAAATTAAAATAAAACCATAAACCTAAAACCTAATCCCTAAACCTAAACCCTAAACTAACCTAAACATTTAACTATCTAATCTAAACCTAAACTAAAACTAAACTAACCTAAACCCAAATCTTAAACCTAAATCAAACCCAAACTTAAAACCCTAAACCTAAACTTTAAAGAATAAAACACTAAACTAAACCCTAAACCCTAAAACCTAAACTTAAAACCCTAAACCTAAACCCTAAACCCTAAACTCCCTACTAAATCTAAAACCTAAACTAACTAACTCCTTAACCTAAAACTTAAATAAACCTTAACCTAAACTAAACCTAAAACTACCCTAAATAAATAAACCTAAACCTAAACTAAACTAAAATAACCTAAAATAACACTAAACTAAACTTAAAATTTAAACCTAAATTTTAAAACTATAAACTAAATCTAAAATACTAAACCCTAAACCTAAACCTAACTAAAGTTTAAACTATAAACCCTAAATCTAAACTAATAACCTCAACACTAAACCTAATCCTAAACTAAAATTAAACCTAAAATACTAAACCCTAAATCTAACTTAAAATTTTAAACCTAAATCTAAACTTAAATAGTCTATCCTATAAATATAAACCTAAAAACTAAAATTAAACCTATAACCCTAAACCAAATCTAAACTAAACTAAACCATAAACCTAAACCTAAAATAAATCAACCTAAATAAAACCTTAAGTAAACTCTAAAATAAACTTAAAACCTAAACTAAACTATAAACTAAAACCCTAAAACTCTATACCTAAATCCTAAACCCAAACCAAAACTAAGCTAAATCCTAAATTTAAAACCTAAACCCTAAACCCCATAAACCCTAAAAGCTAGACTCCCTAAACCCTAACCTACCTAAACCTAACCTAAACCTAAACCTTAACCCTAAACCCTAAACACTAAAACCTTAAACCCTAAAACCTTAAACCCTAAAATCATAAACCCAAAACCTTAAACCCTAAATCGTAAACCCTAATCCATAAAACCTAAACCTTAAACCTTAAACTTAAACATAAAGTAACAAAGAAATAAAGCTAAACCCTAAAAGCTAATAAACCTAAACCTAAATCTAAACCCTAAGAATGGGCAGAACCTTGATGGAATGAACATCACCATGAACCAAGTAAATCTAGATCAGTAGAGGCAATAAGCACTATGGTGGTGGGAATTTGGATGTGTGGATATGATGCTTATGGAGGCAGACGAAATAGTCGAGTCATGGTGGTGGAGAGAGATGTGGATATGATGGTGGATCCTCTGGATAGGGGGGTAGTTCTAATGGGAACTGGAGAATCTTAAGAACGGACAATTTGATCCAATACTTACGAAATAATGTCTTTATAGTGGGGATGGTTCTAGTTATCTAGGGTGTTTCATTTGCTCTATGCTTGCTCATTTTTTATATCATTTTACAAAAAAGTTAGTGTTTCATAAAATCAAAAAGAAGAAATGTTGAATCTGAATTTATTCTCTATTAAAAAAAAACATAAACCCTAAATTATAAACTAAAACATAAACCCTAAACCTAAAACCTAAACCCTAAACCCTAAACCCTAAACCCTAAACCCCAAACCCTAAACTCTAAAAACCCTAAACCCTATTCCCTAAACTAACCTAAACTCTAAATCCTAAATCTTAAACCTAAATCGAAACCCAAAACTTAAAACCTAAACTAAATCAAACTAAAACACTAAACTAAACCCAACTAAAACTCCTAAACCTAAAACCCTAAACCTAAACCTTAAACCCTATCCTAAACTAAACCTAAAACCTAAACTAAACTAAAACCTAAACCTAAAACCTAAAACCTTAAATAAACTCCTAAACCCTAAACCTAAAACCTAACCCTAAATCTAAACTAAAATAAACCTAAACTAAATTCTAAACTTAAAACTAAACTTTCAACACTAAACCTAAACTTAAAACCTAAACCAAATCTAAAATCATAAACTAAATAAACACTAAACCCTAAACCTAAACTAACTAAAGCCTAAACCATAAACCCTAAATCCTAAACTTTAAACTAACCCTCAACACTAAACCCTAATCCCTAAACCCTAAACATTAAACCCTAAACCATAAACCCTAAACTAACCTAAACTTTAAACCTTAAAGCCTAAACCTTAAACTAGCCTATACAAACAATTATCAAGATGATCAATCAATTAAATTGGGTTAAACCTCAAAAGGGTTGACTAAACTTAGCCAAAATGAAACCCAACATTGCCAAAAAGCCTAAAACCCTAAACATTAAACCCTAAACCGTAAACCCTACAACCCTAAAGCCTAAACCATAAACCCTAAAGCACACAACCATAAACCCTAAACCCTAAACCTAAAACTTTCTTAACTTACTTTTATCTCCAATAAATTATTTTTGATATTCATATTTAATTTTAACTCAAATACTCTTATTATTTATTGTTTAAAGAAATTATGAAAGGTAATTCTTATATTTGATGTAATTTTAAATTTTGAGTACTATTATATAAATATTTTATATGAAATTTTAAGTATTAAATAGATAAATATATAAAAATTATGAAACCGTAAACCCTAAACCCTAAACCCTAAACCCTAAACCTAAATCCTAAAACTCTAAAAATCTATAACCGAATCCCTAAACCCAAATCGTAAACCCTAAGCCCTAAATCCTAAACCCTAAACCATAAACTAATAGTAAACCCTAAGCTAACCCTAAACCCTATAGCCTAGACACTAAACCTGAAACCCTAAACCCTAAACCTTAAACCTTAACCCTAAACCCTAAACAGTAAAATCTTAAACCCTAAATCCTTAAACCCTAAATCTTAAACCCTAAATCATAAACCATAATCCTTAAACCCTAAACCTTAAACCTTAAGCTTAAACATAAAGTAACAAAAAAATAAAGCTAAACCCGAAAAGCTAATAAACCTAAACCTAAACCCTAAGAATAGAGTAACCTTGATGACATGAACATCAGTCACAACCGTGTCAATCTAGATCCGCCGTGGATAAGGCTGGCAACGACATCTAATGGAGTTGGGAATTTTGAGGTTATGGTGGATATGGATGTGGAGGTTACGGAGGCAAGACGAGCAATGGAGGTTATAGTCATGGTGGTGGCTACGGGAGAGATCAGGGATATGATGGTGGATCCCGCTACTAGATAGGCATGGTTTGTTCTGATGGGAACTAGAGAATCTGAAGAATGGATGATCTGATCTCATACTTATGAAAGACTGTCTTTATAGTGGGGACGATTCTTGTTATCTAGGGTTTTTCATTTGTTCTATGCTTGCTCATTTTTTATCTATATCGTCGCTTGTCATTTACTAGACTTAGTGTGCTACTTGCTTGAAGAAATCAAAATGAAGAAATGTTGAATCTGAATTTATTCTCTATTAAAAAAAACCATAAACCAAAAATAATAAACTAAAACATAAACCCTAAACCTAAAACCTAAACCCTAAACCCTAATCCCTAAACCCTAAACCCTAAACCCTAAACCCTAAACTCTAAAAACCCTAAACCCTAAACCCTAAACCCTATACTAAAAAAAACCCTAAATCCTAAACCGTAAAACCCTAAACCATAAACCCTAAATCCTAAAATTTATAACCCTAAACCCTAAACCATTAACCCAAAACCCTAAACTCTAAACCCTAAACCCTAAAAACCTAAAAATAAAAACCTACACAAAATAAAATAAACCCTAAACACTAAACCAAAAAAAAAATAAAATAAAGTAAAATAAAATGATAACCTTAACTAAAACCTAAACCTAAACAAAAAAAATAAAATAACATAAACAAATAAAAATAAACTAAAATAAAATAAATAAAAACCTAAACTAAACTAAAAAATATAATAAACCTAAGAATAAAAAACCTAAATAAAATAAAAATCAAGCAAATAATAAAAATAAAATAAACATAAAATAAAATAAAATAAAACTAAATAAAACCTAAAGTTAAAAATAAATGTTAATCTAAAACCTAAAAATAAATAAAAAATAAAACCTAAACCTAATTAAAAAAATACTTAAACATAAAATAAAAATAAAATAAACCTAAACTATAACTAAAATAAATAAAACATAAACCCAAACTTAAAATAAACTAAACCTAAACCTAAACCTAAAATAAATTAAAATCAAAATAAACTAAACTTAAATTTAAACCTAAATTAAAAAATAAAACATAAAAATAAACCTAAACTAAAAAAATAAAGTAAAAATTGAAACCCTAAACCCTAAACCCTAAACCCTAAATCCTAAAACTTACAACCCAAAACCTTAAACGCTAAACCCCAAAACCTAAACCATAAACCATAAACCCTTAACTAACCCTAAACCCTAAAAGCTTAAAAACATAAACCTAAACTAAATAAAATCTTAAAATAAAATAAACCTTAAACCCTAAACCTAAATAAAATATAAAAATCAAATAAAATAAAAACCTAAACTAAAACTTAAACCTAAACCTAAAAATAAAATAAGTTAAACTAATAAAAATAAACAAAAATAAAATAAATAAAACATAAACTATACTAAAACTAAAATAAACCTAAGAATAAAAAAACTGAAATAAAATAAAACTAAACGTATAATAAAAATAAGAGAAACCTAAAATAAAATAAAATAAAAAGTAAATATAAAACTAAACATAAAAAATAAACTTTAAAATAAAACCTAAAAGCAAATAAAAGATAAAACCTAAACCCTAAACTAAAAAAAAGCATAAACCTAAAATAAAAATAAAATAAACCTAAACTTAAACTAAAATAAATAAAACCTGAAACTAAAATAAACTAAACCTAAACCTAAACCTAAACTAAATAAAATAAAATAAACTAAAATAAACCTAAACCTAAAGTAAAAAATAAAACTAGAAATAAACCTAAAATAAAACCAAAACCTAAACTTAAAAAAAAAAATAAAACCTAAACCTAAAACTAAAAATACAAAAATAAATCCTAAACTTAAAAAACAAATAAAAGTATAACTAAACTATGAAATAAACCTAAACCTAAAAAATAAATTAAATAAAAAATCTAAACTAAAATAAAAATACCTAAAATAAATAACTTAACTAAATAAAAATAAAATTTAACCTAAATAAAAATAAAAATAAAAATAAACTAAAATAAATAAAAAATAAACTTAATAAACTAATGAAACCTATACCTACTAGTTTACTTAATTTAAAAAAATATAAATAAATAAATAAAAACATTAGACCCAAACCTTAAATTCTAAACCCTAAACCCTAAAACCCAAATCCTAAACCATAAACCCAAAACATAAACCCTAAACCCTGAAAACCCAATCGTAAATCATAAACCCTAAACTAACCCTAAACCCTAAGCAAACCCTGAACCCTAAACCCTATGCCTTAAAACCTAACAATAAACCCTAAACCCTGAAACCCTAAATCCTAAACCCTAAACCCTAAGCCTTAAACCCTAACACTAAACCTTAAATCCTAAACCTTAAACCTAAACCTAAAGAAACTAAATAATTACAAAAATAAACCTAAACCTTAAAATCTAATAAACCTAAACTTAAACCCTAATAATGGGAAGAACCTTGACGGTAGGAACATCAACATAAACTACGCTCAATCTAGATCTGGCGATGGAGGCGAAGGAAGAGGCGGCTATTTTTGTAGTGGTGGTGGGGGATCTGGAGGTGCTAGTGGATATGGAGGTGGTGGTAGGTGCAATGCTGGTTATGGAGGCACGAGGAGTGATGAAGGTTACAACCGTGCTGGTCACAGAGGGATAGATTAGGGATATGATGGCAGATCTCGCAGCTCATGAGGTTGTGGTGGTTCTGATGGGAACTGAAGAAACTAACGATCGATCGATCCGATCTGCTACTTATGGAACTGTGTCTTTACAATAAAGATAGTTTTAGTTATCTACGGGTTTTTGGTTTTCTCTACGCATGCTCTTTTTTAGCTATATCATCGCTTTTGTCTAAGAAATCTTGATGTGCTACTTTCTTGGTTAAATCAAAAAGAAGAAATATTGAATATGAATTTGTTCTCTATTAAGAAAATAACATTAAACCCTAAACCCTAAACTAAAACCTAAACTCAACTTAAAACCTAAACTCTAAACTTAAACTAAAACTATAAACCCTAAACACTAAACCCTAAACCTAAACCCTAAAGCATAAACCTTAAACCCTAAAACCCAAACCCTAAAACCTACAACCTAAAACCCTAAACCTAAACCTAAAACCTAAACCTAAAATTTAAACTCTAAATTTAAATCATAAACCCTAAAACTATAAACCTTAAACCATACTCCTAAAACTATAAACGTATAAATCCTAAATTCTAAATCTTATAAGACTACACCCCACCTGAGCTCATAGGCCTAAACAGCCCTAAACCTAAACCTGATGAGCCCTGGGCCTACCACTGGCCTATTACCCCACAGGCCCTAAGATCCTGGGCTCATTCTAGTGGTGAGTGGCCACCATGGGCTTACCATTTCCTGAGCCATGAGCCTAAATCCTGGCCCTACCTGCTAAATACACTGGCCTCCTAAACCTGGGCCTAGGCCCTGAGCCTGAGTCTAAACCCTGAGCCATAAACCTAGGCCTAGGCTAAGCCTGTAAACCTTAGCCTACTAGCCACAGGCTAGCTGGCTAGATCCTGAGCCTAAAATACAACCAGACTTAAATAAAATAAAAAGCTAAACCTACCTAAAATAAAAATAAAGCAGGCCTAAAATAAAAAATAAAATTAAACTAAACTAAAAATATACCTAAACCTAAACCTAAAAAAATAAACTAAAATAAAATCTGATCTAAAATAAATAAATAAACTTGATAAAATAAAATGAACCTAAATAAAATAAAATAATAAAATTAAATTAAATTAATAAAAATAAACTATATAAACAAAATAAATCTAAACTTACTCATTTACTTAATTTAAAAAAAAATTTAAAAAATTAATAAAATAACCCTGAACCCTAAATCTTAAACCCTAAACCCTAAAAATCTTAAATCCTAAATCCTAAACCCTAAAGCCTAAACCTTAAACCGTAAACCCTAAACCCTAAAAAAAACCCAAGCCCTAAAACCATAAACCCTAAACCCTAAACCGAATCCCTAAATCCTAAACTATAAACATTAAACACTAAACACTAACCTTTAAAACCTTAAACCATAAAACCATAAATCCTAAAACCTAAATTAACCCTAAATCATAAGCTATCCCTGCTAAACCACAAACCCTAAAAGCCTAAACCTAAAGCCCAAACACTAAAGCCCAAACCTAAAGCCCAAACGAAACCACATCCTTAAACCTTAAACCCTACTTAGAGGTGTTGGATCTAGAGGTGGATATGGAGGAGGTGGTTATGGAGGTGGGAGGAGTGGCAGAGGTTACATCCATGGTGGTGGTGGAGGGATAGATCTGGGATATCATGGCAAATCCTACTACTCGAAAGGCAAGGATGGTTCTGATGGGAACTAGAGAAACTAAAGAATGGCCGATCTAATCTGCTACTTAAGGAACTATGTCTTTATAGTAGAGACGGTTCTAGTTATCTATGGTTTTTGATTTGCTCTATGTGTGCTCATTTTTTATCTATGTCATCGCTTTTATCTTAGAAAGCTTGGTCTGCTACTTGGTTGATGAATTAAAAAAAGAAGAAATGTTGAATCTCAATTTGTTCACTATTAAAAAACATTAAGCCTTAAACCCTAAATCCTAAACTGAAACCTAAACCCTAAACCTTAAACCCTAAAAACCTTAAAAACCTAAACCCAAAACCCTTAATGCCTAAACCCTAAACCCTAAACTAACATAAACCTTAAACCATAAACCCTAAACTAACCTAAACCTTAAACCCTAAATCATAAACCATAAACTTAAAAACCCTAAACCTTAAAATCTTAAATCGTAAACCTAAACTCTAAACTAAACCCCTAAACCCTAATCCCTACACCTAAACCCTAAACCTTAAACTTTAACCTAAATTAACAAAAAAAAAAGCTAAATCTTAAAAGCAAATAAACCTAAACCTAAACTTAAACCTAAGAATGGCAACCTTGATGGCGGGAACATCATCAACCAGCTCGGTCTAGATCGGCGTGGAGGCTAACATGGAGGCGGCAGCTATCACAGTGCTGGTGGGGGATCTAGAGGTTTTGGTGGATATAGAGGTGGCAATTATGGAGGCAGGATGAGCAATGGAGGTTATAGCCGTGGTGGTGGTGGAGGGTGTATGATGGCGGATCCCGTTACTTGAGAGGCAGGGGTAGTTCTGATGGGAACTGGAGAATCTAAATCATTCTTACTTCATTTTTACTTATCAAATGTGCTTACTGAAGTGGTCACCCCTTTTGATATTAAGGAGGAATCTCCTATTATCCCTTTATCGTTATTTCTTCCTAATATGCACATTCATTTTGTTACACATCATGTGCTTTTTTCTGTTGGGGCTCTTTTTGGTCGGCCTTTACAACTCGACCAAGCTAGCTGCGATCTGCCTTTATGGCTCAAATCCTAGTGGAATTACATATTTAAAAGATACCCTAAGGAAGTTTGGATTGGCTCGAAAAAATATGAGTATTAAGTAAAGGTTGAATTGGAGAATCTTTCAATTTTTTGTTATCATTATAAAATTCATGGTCATAATAACTTAGATTGCTTTATTCTCCATCCTCATTTAAAAAAATTGAAATCCTACCAAGGAAAATCTAGTTCCTAGTAATAAGTCACATATGTTCAAAAATTAGCCTAGATCTTAAGAATGGTATGAAAGGCTATTGAGGTTGATTCCTTGAATATTGGGATTATCCCTGTTGAACTATTTTGGATCCCTACGGTTTCTAGCTTGATTTTTAGAATGGGAAGGATGAACTACCTCTTACCACTTCTTTAAAATTGAATATTTCTAATATAGAGAATAACACTTTTCTAAGTTATTGGATGATAAACCTATTTCCTCGATTCTATCCACCTTTTATGCTTCCTTTGATGAACGAAAATGACAATTCAATGAGGATTTAAATGATGTTGATCAACATAAAATGTTTCGATCTAAATTTAACTATTTGTGCTTTAAATGGTTCTAAGTTGTCACCATCTCTCATTTCTATTCTTGATATTCATGTTCATCATACTTTTCAACTTAATTTGGATTTGGTAGAGGTCAACTTCCCTCTAAACATGATAATTAGGGAAAAAAAACCATTTTCAAACTTATCATGCTAAAAGAAAAAAAAGTGTTAAAAATCACACTCCCAAATTAATCAAAAACACTAGATCTACTACTGTGTCTCACTCATCTATCAATAAACCTTTGCTTACCTTTTTTTCCATTATGTTTAATTTTCTTGTTTGGAATGTTAGAGGGATTGGTACCCTCTCTATTTGTAATCATATTAGAAATCTTTGTCGCATTCATAAAATTTCTTTACTCATTATTTTGGAACCTCTCATTCATTCTAATAAAATTAGCCATGTTGCTAGAATGATCGACTTTAATAAATTTTACTCTGCTATTAGTAATAAGATCTGGTGTTTATAGAATAATTTCATTGAGGTTTTTATTATTGATGATTTTCAACAAGTTCTTAATGCTCTAATCTCCTATGGTGACTATTGTATTTTAGGCTCCTTTGTTTATTCTTCTTGTTATAGATCTAGTCGTAATCTCCTTTGGGATAATTTTAGGAACTTTGCTACCTCCATCAACAAACCTTGGTTTGTGGGGGGTGATTTTAACACTAATTTATTTTCTTCTAAATGGAGTGGTGGTTGCTCTCCCAATATTCATTCCATGGAAGAATTTTCCAATATGATCTTTGATTGTAGTTTGAATTATATTGGTATTAAGGACTCTAACTACACTTCACAAAACTTTAGATTTTGGCAAAGGTTGGACAAGATTTTTTTTAATGCTCATTAGATAACCCAATGGCCTACTACTTTTGTTGATCACATAAGCATAACCTTGTCTGATCATGCTCCTCTTCTGGTTTCTATTAAAAATAATTATAATAGATTAAAAAACTCCTCTCCTTTTAGATTTTAGAACATGTGGATTCAACATATTGATTTCTTTATTGTTGTAGCTAAGAATTGGAAAGCCCCTTTGCATCCTAATAATTCAATTACAAGGATGAATAGACTATGGTTTAGACATAAAAGACTTAACAAAATTTGGGTTCATGGAATAAGCATTTTTTAAAATCCTTTTGCTACTATTAAAGACATGGAAATTTTGGTTTATTACCTTTAAGTGTCTATTATGTCTAACCCTTCAAAGCTTCTTGATTTGGTGGCGAATGATAAGCTTACCAATTTCTAAAACATGGAAGAGAATAATTAGTGCCAAAAAGTGGATAGTAAACATTTTACAGATGGTGACAGGAATACTAGATATTTCCATGCTTTGGTTAACAAAATAAGAGCTTTCAATAATATTCTAAAAATTATAAATGATAATGGACATTAGATTTTGGAGAATAATGAGATTAAGGATTCGACTATTAATTCAGCTATTTCCATGCTTTAGGATAAAGTTTACCAATCTGTTAAGCTATCACTGCTTTCTCTCATAAACTTTGGTGAAGTTTTAGAAAGAATGATAGCCTTCAGGCTAATTTTATGATGAAAATTTTGTCAAGGTAAACACCCTCTTAACTATGCTTATAAGTTGGTGACTCTCACAATGGCTTGCTAAATCATTAATTTCTTGGGGTATCCAGTCGGGATCTTCTTTCTTTTGTCAAGACAATTAGATTGGCAGTGGTTTGATTGATAGCCAATTATGTACGCAGTCTACTACTACTATCAAATTTAATTCTTTTTGGCTTAATAATAATTGGAATGAAAATAAACTTGATAACTATATCCCTACTTCTCTTTTGACAACTTTAAAATATTCTTATTACTTCTAACAAACTGATCAAATTCTTTTAAACTTTCTCATAAATGGTGATTTTGTTCTTAAAGAGGTTTGGAACTTTATTACAGATAAAATTCAACCTTCTAATGTTTTCATTAAACTTTGGAACAATATCATTCCCATTTCTTATTCAATTTTAGCTTGGATTATTTTGAATAACTATATTCCTGTGGACTCTTTGCTCTAGACTACAGGGCTTTGTTTACCTTCAAAGTGCTATTGCTGCTTTCATGTTGAAAATGTAAATCATGTCTTTATCAATGGTGCTAATGCTTATAAATTATGGTTTTATTTTGATGATTTATTTAATACCAACTATTTTCATGGCTCTCTTTTTTTATAGCAACTTGTTGAAGCCTATTTAAAAACACTATGAGAGATCATATAAAAGTTTTAATTGCTATTACCCTTATCTAGCTCATCTGGATGGTTGTGTATGATGCTAAATATTGTGGTATTTTTATGAACCATAAAAGGATCCTGGCTAGAACTAAAGAAAAAATTCATTGTCATTTTAATGATAGTCTTATTAGTAACATTCATTTTAGAGGTTACAAATTTGCGTCAAAAATTGGGTATCATTGCATGATCTTGACCCTCATAAAGGTGCTAGAATTATCTATTGGATCAAAGCGTAAAGACAATGTGATTAAAATTAATCGATGGTTCTACTTCAATAAATATAGTGGTGGTATCCTTAGAGATTCTAAAGGTACTATCATTTGTGCTTTTTCCCACCATCTCAAAGCTTATTATGTTCTCTTTCTTGAAGTTGTTTCTTGCTTTTGATTTCCTTAATTCTAATAAAAATGGGAATGCTTAATTATTTTATCTTTTTAATCATACTAAAGTTCTGCTTTCTCAAGTTTCTTTTAAATTTTTCACATCCTTTGTGAAGGTAATGCTTGTGCTGATTATTTAGCTAATTTGGGTGTCAACTTGACTGAGTTCACTTTATTTGACAACCAAACATTGATTAAATTATTAAGAGGTTAGGTTAATATGGATAATCTTGGATTGCCTTATCTCAGTTATAATTTCTTTGATTGGTTTTATCCTTTTTTGATGATATTTTTTTTGGCATTGTTAAACCATCTTTGGGTTGTGGTCAACTTCTAATTTTCCCTCTTCAATTTTTTTTTTTTTAATTTTGGCTGGTTTTTTTTTCTCCGATATGGTTTTGTCACACTGGGTGTTTTGGTTTTTTGGCTTGGTGGTTGGCAATGTCTTTTATCGAAATTTTCCCTTGGCTATTTCCTATTTCCTTCTTATGGGTTGTGGCTTTTGCTGGGACAGAATTTTCTTCTATATGGGTTTTGCCTCTTTTCTAGCCTCCCAACAAATCTATTATACCTGCTGCTGTGGTGGTGGACTATGTGGCTTGGTTGGCTGGCAAATTTTGCTATTTGGGTTGGTTGGATGGTTATTTTGGGTGGTTTATCTCTTGATTATTTTTGGCATGGTGGAGATGATTGGCCAGCTGTTTATTGATTGGGGTTTGGTGGTTGTTGGGATTATTTTTGGTTGGATTTTTTTGGTTATGGGTTGGACCTCCTCTTGTAATACGGAGGCTTTGGGTTTGGGTATTATTTTGAAATGGCGGGTTGACGGATGCTATATGGCTGTTATTGGGCCTTGGCTACTAGTTTTTTTTGTTTTTGTGCCTTTTTTGAGCTATTTCTGTTATTTGTCTTGTTGTTATATGTATACTATGTATCTTTCTCTTTGGATGGTTTTCTACCTTTTGTTTTTTGTTTTCTTTTTCCTTGATTGGGTTTGGAGGTTATTTTTTCTCTCTTCCTTCCGAGCTATTTTGGATGCTTCGGCTGACTATTGTTGGTCTTGATCTGATGTTTTGGGTTTGATGACTTGGATCTTCTTACTGAGGTGGTTCTCTAGGAGGATTAGTTGGATAGCTATTTGGATGTTTGTTTTTGGCTAGGGGTGGTTGGAGGAGGTGGCTATCTTGGCTATTTTTTTTTTGCTCCTTTGGTGACGCTTTAGGAAATTGGTTTGTCTTTTATGATTATTTTCTTGGTTTCCTCTGCTTAGTCTCATCTCTCTTGGCTGTAGAAGAACACCCTCTTCCTGCTAGGATGGCAGCTTTGCTCCCCACCCCTTCTACTATTAGGCTAGATTTTTTTGTTTGGTGGCTGGAGGATCTGAGCACTTATGGTCTTCCTTTTTGCTCTTGTCTGTCTCTTTTTAGTGTTGTTACCCATATCATGATGTTTGCTCATCTTGAATTGGTTATTCTCATTTGGTGGTGCCTCTGGTGGTGCTCCTTCTATTTTGCTACTATCCTTGTGGGTTGCTTAACCACCTATCTTTTAAGAATGAATGTTGGTTTGGTGGTTGGCGGCTATATTCTATTTTGATGATTTTGCGGGCTTCTTTGGAGGGCTTTGGATTATGTGTGACGAGGTATCTTTGGCAATGATGGCCTTGATGTTTCCCACTCTTTCTTTCTTCTTTTGGCGGTAGCGTATATATGTAAGTGTGACCATCTTGCTCCTTGAGATGATTATGCTTGTTTACTTTATTCCTTTTATCTTCTTACTCTTTATGCTTGATTAATTGTACTCATCCTTTCAAAAGTATGTAGATTTCTTTTATAGGCAAGACTCTTTATGTGGATCTTACTAGCATCAAAAGGACCAAATGAAGTTGGCTTACATGGATTTTCTTTTGTTGTTTATTATGCCTTTCTTTTGCTTTCTTTCCTTAATTAACGTAATAGGAGTTTATCTCTAGACTTATTGTATCTCTTTATTAGACTTAGAGATTTAATCCCTTTGGGACTCTTTTTTTTGTAATAAAATTTCTAATTTCTAATAAAATAAAATCCTAAACCCTAAACTCTAACTAAACCTTAAACCTAAATACTAAACCTAAAACCTACTAAACCCTAAACTTAAACCCTAAAACCTTAATTAAACCTAAACCAAACTAAACCAAAAAAAACCTAAACTAAACCTTAAACTATAACCTAAACCTAAACTATAAACCTAAAACCTAAACTAAAGTTTTAAACCTAAACTAAACCCTAAACCTAAATCTAACCTAAACCTTAACCTAACTAACCTTAAACTATAATCCTAATCCATAAACCTAACTAATCTATAAACTAAAATACTAAACTTAAACTAAAACCTAAAACTAAAACTCTAAACTAACTATAAACCTAAAACCTAAACCTAAAGTTTAAATAAAATATTAAACCTAAACTATAAACTAAACTAAATACTAACCTAAACTCTAACTTAAACTCTAACCTAAACCTAAATTTTAAAATCTCCTAAACCTAAACCTAAACCTAAACTAAAATACTAAAACCCAAAACCTAAATAAAATATAAAACCTAAAAATAAATAAATAACCTAAACTAAATAAAATAAAACAAAAAATAAATTTAAATATAAACTAAACCTAAACCTAAACTAAACACCCCTAAACTAAAACCTTCTAAACCTAAACTAAACTTAAACCTAATCTAAACCTAAACTAACCTAAACCTAAAACCTAAACTAAACTTAAACTATAAAAAATTAAAAAAATAAACCTAAAACTAAACTAAAAAAAACCTAAACCTAAACCTAAACTATAAACCTAATAACCTAAACTAACCTAAACTATAATCCCACCATAAAATAACCTAACTATAAACTAAACACTAAAAAAACCCAAAACTATAACCTAAACTAAAATAACCATAAACTTAAAACCTAAACCCTAAAGCCTAAACCAAAATTAAACCCTAAACCATAAACTAACCCTAAACACTAAGCTAACCCTAAACCCTTAACCCTAAACCCTAACCCTAAACCCTAAATCTTAAAATCCTAAACCCAAACCCTAAACCCTAAACCGTAAACACTAAAAACCTAAAAACCTAAATTATAAAACCTAAAAATAAAATAAATAAATAACCTAAACCTAAATAAAATAAAAACAAAAATAAATTTAAAACATAAACTAAAACCTAAACCTAAACCTAAAAATTAAATAAAATAAACTAATAAAAATAAACTAAAATAAAATAAAATAAAACCTAAAAATAAAAATAATTTCTAAACCTAAAAAATAAAATAAATTCAAAACCTAAATAATAAAATAAAAATAAAACTAAACCAAATAAACATAAACCTAAACCTACACCTAAAAGTAAAATAAAACCTAAACTAAAATAATTAGCCATAAAATAAATAAACAAAACAAAAAATAAAAAAAAATAAACTAAAATAAATAAAAAAATAAACTAAATAAACCAAAACTATTTAATTAATTTTCAAAACCCTAAACCTAAACCCTAAACTAACCTAAATTAACCCTAAACCTAATAAAAAAAACCTAAACCTAAACCTAAAAATAAAATAAAAATAAAACTCAACTAAAAAATAAACCTAAACCTAAAAAATAAACAAACATGAAACACCTAAACTAAAAAAAATAAAGATAAACTAAATGAGCTAAACTAAATAAAAAATAAATATCATAAATAAAAATAAAAAATAAAATAAAGTAAAATTAAAAAAATAAATAAAATAAACTAAATAAACAAAAGAAGAAATGATGAATATGAATTTATTGTCTCTTAAAAAAAACCAAAAACCTTAAAATAAAACCTGAACCCTAAACCTAAACTCTAAACCCTAATCCCTAAAAACCCTAAACCCTAAACCCTAAACACTAAACCCTAATACCCTAAACCTTAAACCCTAAAACCCTAAACCCTAACCCTAAACCCTAAACCCTAAACTATAAACCCTAAAAACCTAAAAACCTAAACTAAATAAAATCTAAAAATAAAATAAATAAAAAAACCTAAACTTAAATAAAATAAAAATAAAAATAAATTAAAAACCTAAACTATGACCTAAACCTAAACCTAAAAAATAAAACTAACAAAAATAAACTAAAATAAAATAAAATAAAACCTAAAAAAAATAAAATCTAAACCCAAAAATTAAAATAATAAACTAAAAAATAAACATAAATCTAAACCTACACCAAAAAACTAAAGTAAAATAAAAAACCTAAACTAAAATAATTAGCTAAAATAAATAAATAAAAATAAATATAAAAATAAAATAAACTAGAATAAATAAAAAATAAACTAGATACACCAAAACCTACTGGTTTACTTTGTTTTTTCAAAAAACCCTAAACCTTCAACCATAAAACTAACCCAAATTAACCCTAAACCCTAAACCATAAACTCAGAATCCTAAAACCTAAACCTAAACCTAAAATAAATTAAAATAAAACTCTAAAAAATAAACCTAAACCTTAATCTAAACCTAAAAAATAAACAAAAATGAAATAATTAAACTAAAATAAATAAAGATAAACTAAATGAGCTAAACTAAATAAAAATAAAAAATAAACATAAATAAAAACAAAAAATAAAATAAAGTGAAATAAAAAATAAATCAAATAAACTAAATAAACAAAAGAAGAAATGATGAATATGAATTTGTTCTCTGTTAAAAAAAACCAAAACCTAAACTAAAACCTGAACCTTAAACCTAAACCCTAAACCCTAAACCCTAAAAACCCTAAACCCTAAACCCTAAACACTAAACCCTAAACACTAAACCCTAATACCCTAAAGCTTAAACCCTAAAACCCTAAACCCTAACCCTAACCCCTAAACCTTAAAATATTAAACCTTAAAACCTTAAACCCTAAACCCTAAACCCTAAACCTAAACCTAAAACCTAAAACCTAAACTAAATAAAACTAAAAAAATAAAACCTAAATAAAAAAAATAAAATAAATTAAAACCTAAACTAAAACCTAAACTTAAAAAAAATAAAATAAAATAAACAAAAAAATAAACTAAAATAATCAAACCTAAAAAAAAATAAAATCTAAACCAAAAATGAAAATAAATACTAAAAAAATATAAAACCTAAACCTACACCAAACTAAAGTAAAATAAAACCAATCTAAAAACTAAAATAAATAAAGAAAAAATTAAAATAAAATAAAAACTAAAATAAAATAAAAATAAACTAAATAAACTAAACCTACTTTTTAATTTCAAAAAAACCCTAAACCTTAAACCCTAAAACTAACCCAAAAACCTTAAACCCTAAACCCTAAACCAAAACTTAAAACCAAACCTAAACCTAAAAATAAGATAAAATAAACTCACTAAAAAATAAACTTAAACCTAACCTAAACCTAAAAAAAAAGAAACTTACACTAAAATAAATAAAGAAATTAAATGAGCTAAACTAAATAAAAATAAAATAAACATAAATAAATAAAAATAAAGTAAAAAAAAATAAATAAACTAAATAACAAAAGAAGAAATGATGAATATGAATTTGTTCTAAAAAGACCAAAACCTAAATAAAACCCAACCCTAAACCTAAATAAACCCTAAACCCTAAACCCTAAACCCTAAACACCCTAAACCTAAATCCTAAACACTAAACCCTAAACCCTAAACCCTAAAACCCTAAACTTTAAACCCTAAACACTTAACCCTAAAATCTACAACCCTAAACAATAAACCATAAACCCCAAACCCTAAACTGAAAACCCTAAACCCTAAAACCTAAACCTTAAACCTTAAAAACATAAAAACATAAATCTAAACTAAATAATACCTAAAAATAAAATAAATAAAAAAACCTAAACCTAAATAAAATAAAATAAATAAAATAAAATATAAATATAAATCAAAACCTAAACCTAAACCTAAACTAAATCCTAAACCTAAACCAAAACCTAAACCTAAAATAAACCAAAATAAAAGCCTAAAAAATAAATAAATAAATAAACTAAACTAAAAAATAAAACCTAAAAAAAATAAAAAATAAAATAAACTTAAATAAATAATAAATAAACTAAATAAACATAAACCTACCAATTTACTTAATTTTAAAAAAATAAAAATGAAATAAAAAAATGATCGAACACTAAACCCTAAACCCTAAACCCTAAACCGTAAACCGTAAACCTTAACCCTAACCTTAAACCATAAACCTAAACCTAAATTATAAACCCTAAACCCTAAACCCTAAAACCTAAAACCTAAAACCCTAACCCTTAAACCTTAAACTAACCCTAAACCCTAAACCCTAAACCCTAAAAACCCTAAACCCTAAACACTAAACCTAAACCTAAACCCTAAAACCAAAACCCTAAACTAAACCCTAAATCATAAACCCTAAAACCTAAACCTAAACTAATAAAAAAAAAAAAAATAAATAAATAAATAAAATAAAAAAAAAAAAACCTAACTAAAACTAGCCTAAACCTTAAAAAAAATAAAATAAAATAATAAAATAAACTAAAATAAAATATAAAAAACCTAAACTAAATTAAAAAATAAAATAAACCTAAGAATAAATAACTTAATAAAATAAAAAACTATAGATAAAATAAAAAATAAAATAAACCTAAAAAATAAAATAAAACTAAAAAACCTAAACTCAAAAAATAAACCTAAAATAAAACCTAAAACTCAATAAAATTAAAACCTAAACCTAAAAAAAAAAACCTAAACCTAAAAGTAAAATAACCAATATAAAATAAGCCTAAACCTAAACTAAAATAAATTAAACTAAAATAAATAAAACCTAAACCTAAACTTAAAAAAAACTAAACCTGAATTTAAACATAAACTAAATAAAAGATAATAAACTAAACGTAAACCTAAACAAAAACTAAACAATAAAACCTAAAAATAAATCTAAAATAATAACTTAAAACTTAAACCTAAAAAAATTAAATAAAAACCTAAACATAATAATAATATATAAAACCTAAACCTAAAGAAAAAAATAAAAATAAATTTCAACTAAAAATTAATCTAAACCTAAACCTAAAAAATAAACTAAAATAAAAAAACCTTAACTAATATAAATATACCTAAAATCAATAAACTAAACTAAATATATAATAAAAAATAAACCTAAATAAAAATAAAAAATAAAAATAAACTAAAATAAATAAAAATTAAACTAAATAAACTAAATAAACCTAAACCTACTAGGTTAGTTTATTTAAAAACATTTTATAAACCGTAAACCTTAAACCCTAAAAAACCATAAACTCTAAACCCTAAACCCTAAGACCATAAACTGTAAAATCCCAAACCCTAAACCCTATACCCTAACCCTAACCCTAAACCCCAAACCCTTGACCTAAACCTAACTAAATAAATTAAAAAATAAATCTAAACCCTAAAACCAAATAAACTTAATCCTAAATCTAAACCCCAAGAATGGGGAGAACCTTGATGGCAGGGACATCACCGCCAACTAGTTCAAATAGATTTACCTAAGGCGAGGAGATTACATCTGGTGGGGTATTTGGAGGCTGAAATGGAGAAAACTGGTGAAATGGAGTGGGAGAGAATAAACAGCCTGCCTGGTAGAAGGAGAGTGGATAGGATGGGATCTACTCAAGATACCGGTTCTCATGGAAACCAGAGAAATCAAGAACTATATCCTACCATCGATGGAACTATCTTTTAGATGACAGTTTTGATTTGCATTATTTTATCATGTCATCACAGGTTTTAAAACTTGGTGTGTCGATGAAATCTAAAAAAGAAAATAAATATAATTTATTAAAAAACCAAAAAACCTAAACTAAAACTAGAACCTAAACCCAAACCTAACCTAAAACCATAAACCTAAAACCCTAAATTAAAACCCTAAAAAACCTAAACTAAACTAAACCCTAAATAAACCCCAAACCCCATAAAACTAAACTACTAAAATAAACTAAACCTAAACCAAAACCCTAAACTAAACTAAACTATAAACCTAAACTAAAAATTAAAATAAATAAACTAAACTAAACCTAAAAAATAAAAAATAAACCTAAAATAAAATAAACCTAAATAACTAAATAAAAAAACTAAACCTAAATAAATAAACCTAATCCTAAACCTAAAAAATAAATACATAAACATAAAACTAAACTACTAAAATAACTAATAAAAAAAATAAAAAATCTAAACTAAAAAACACTAAATAAACTAAAAAAAAATAATAAACTTAAAAAAAATAAACTTAAAAAAAATATAAAATAAAATAAACTAAAAATAAATAAATAAATTAATAAAAATAAACCTAAATAAAATAAATAAACCTAAACTAAAATAAAATAAAAATATAAAACCTAAAAAAACTAAATAAACCTAAACCTAAACTTAAATAAACCTAAAACCTAAATAAACTAAACTAAACCCTAAACCCAAACTTAAACTAAATAAACTTTTAAAACCCTAAACCTAACCCTAAACCTAAAAACCTAATAAAATCTAAAAAAAAATAAATAACCTAAACCTAAACCTAAACCTAAACTAAACCAAAACCATAAACCATAAAACCATAAACTAAATTAACTAAAACCTAAAAAAAATAAAACCTAAACTATATAAAATAAAATAAATAAATAAACCTAAATTAAATAAAATAATAAAATAAACCTAAACTAAACTAAACCTAAACCTAAAATAATAAATATACTAATAAAATAAACTAAAAAAAACCTAAACTAAAAAATAAAGAAACCATAAAACCTAAATAAAAAAAACTAAATATAAATAAATAAAATAAAATACCTAAAATAAAATAAATAAAACTAAACCTAAACCCTAAACAAAAAAAACCCTAAACCAAACCTAATCTCCAAACCCTAAAACAAAACCTTAAACACTAAACCCTAAAACCCTAAACTAAACCTAAACCCTAAACTATAAACTAAACCAACTATAAACCTAAACCCCTACAACCTAAACCTAAACCTAAACTAAACTATAAATAAACCTTAAAATCTAAACTAAACTAAAACTAAATCTAAAACTAAACCTAAATCATAAACCTAAACCTAAACTAAATAATACTAAACCTCAAACCTAAAACCTAAACTTAAATATAAAACTAAACCTAAATTTTACCCTAAACTAAACTAAACTAAAACTATAAACTAAACCTAAACTATAAAATCTAAATCAAATAACTAAACCTAACCTAAACCTTAAAACTAAACCTAAAATCAGAAAACCTAAATCTAAGTCTAAACTAAATACTAAAACCTTAAACTTAAATCCAAACCAAAACTTAAACCCTAAATTAAATAAACTAAACCTAAACTAAATCATCCTAAACCTAAAACTTAAATAAAACACTAAAGTTTTAAAGTCTAAAACCTAAACCATAAACTAAAACCGAAACTAACCTAAACCCTAAGCTAACCAAAACCTAACCCTAAACCCTAAATCATAAACCTAAATCTAAACCCTAAAATCAGAAAACCATATACCCTAACCTAAACCTAAAAATAAACTTAAACTAAATAAACCTTAAAATAAATAAATAAACCTAAACCTAAATAAAAAAAAAAAAAAAATAAAAAAGAAAACCTAAAATGAAAACCTAAACCAAAATAAAATAAAACTAATAAAATAAACTAAAATAAATTAAATAAAAACTTAAACTAAACTAAAATAAACTAAACCTAAAATTAAAAAACCTAAAAACTAAACTTAAAATAAAATAAACCTTAAAAAAATAAACACTAAATAAAAAACATAAACCTAGAAAATAAACCTAAAAAAATACTAACTAAAACCTAAACCTAAAAATAAACTTAAAATAAAACCTAAAAAAATAAAAAATAAATCCCAAACCTTAAACTAAAATAAACTAAACCTAAAATAAAAATAAAATAAACAAAATAAAATGAAAATAAAGTTAAACTAAAATAAACTAAACTAAAATAAATAAAACCTAACCCTAAAACTAAAATAAACTAAACATAAACCCTAAACTAAAAAAAATAAAAGAAATTAAAAATAAACCTAAACCTACACTAAAAATAAAATGTAAAAATAAACCTAAAATAAAACGTAAACCTAAACCTGAAAATGAATCAAAACCTAAACCTAAAACTAAACTAAAAAAATAAACATAAACCTAAACCTAAACCTAAACCCTAGAAAAATAAAACAAAATTTAAAACCTACACCTAAACCCTAAAACTAACCACTACCCAAACTAAAATAAAACCTAAAACCTAAATACAAACCCTAAAAACTAAAACAAACCTAAACCACGGAACTAAAAAAATAAAATAAAATACCATAAACTCTATGCCCAAAGCTAATAACCTAAACTTAAACTAAATAAAACATAAAAAATAAATAAATAAAACTAAATCAAAATAAAATAAAAAAATAAAATAAAATTAGACAAAACTAAACCCTAAAAAAAAATAAAATAAAAAATAAAACTAAACTAAAATAAAATAAATAAAACCAAAACTAAACTAAAAACTTAAATAAAATAAAACTAAACCTAAAATAAAAAAAATAAAATATACCTAAAAATAAATAAAATCTAAACCTAAAATAAAAAATAAAACCTAATTCTAAAAATAAACTAAACCTTAAAAAAAAAACCTAAACCTTAAATAAAATAAAATAAACTTAAACATTCACTAAAATAAACTATACTAAAATAAATAAAACCTAAATCTTTATAAAATAAAATAAACTAAAAAAAAAATTGAAATCTAAACTAAAAATAAAGCTAAAAAATAAACCTAAAATAAAACACAAAATAAAAAATAAAACCTAAACCTAAAAAAAAAATAAATAAAAAAAACCTAAAAATAAAAAAGAAAACCTAAACCTTAAATAAACTAATAAAAAACTAAACCTAAACTAAAACCTAAAACTAAAATATAAAATCTAAGAAAATAAATAAATCAAAATTAAAGAAACTAAATTAAATAAAAATAAAGAATCAATATAGAAATAAAATAAACTAAAATAAAAATAAAAATAAACTAAATACTACTAATTAAAGAAAATTAGAATTAAAATTAAAATTAAACACCTAAACCTCTCCCCAACCTACTGCCTACCCTACCCTAAAACCTACCCACCTAATCCTGATCCACAACCCTCCTACCACTAAACTTTAAACCACAAAACCTGAGCTCTAACTGACCCTAACCAACCCTAAATTCTACCCTAAACCTAAACCCTACTGACCTAAACCCTAAACCTTGTTCCAAACCATAAACCACTACCACAAATACCCTGAGCTTTTATAAAATAACCCTAAACACAACATTAAACTATAAACCTTACCACACCTACTAACCCTAAATCCACTTGGAACCTTAAACTAAACCCTAAACTAAACCCTAAAGCCTTAAAATAAACTAAACTACTAAAAAAATAAAATAAAGAAATAAAATAAATAAAATAAATAAATACTAAACTAAAAATAAACTAAATATATTAAATAAATGAAATAAAATAAACCTAAATAAATTAAACCAACTTAAACTAAACTAAATAAACTAAAATATATAAACTAAATAAATAAAATCTAAACAAAACTAAAATAAATAAACTAAATAAATAAACCTAAACTAGAAACCTAAATTAGAAACCTAAAAACCTAAACCTAAACTAAAAAAAATAAAACCTAAACCTAAAAAATAAAATAAAAATGAATAAACTAAATAAACATAAACCTAAACTAAACTCGTGAAAATAAAATAAACTAAAACCTAAACCTAAACTTAAAATAAATAAATAAATAAAAAAATTAAATAAATAAACTAAAAATTCTAAAAAAATAAAATAAAACATAAAAAACTAAACTCAAATACTAAACTAAAAAATATAAAATAAAAAGTAAAATAAAATAAACCTAAACCTAAAATTAAATAAAATAAAAAATAAAAATAAATAAACCTAAAATTAACTAAATAAACTAAAATAAACCTAAACTAAACTAAATTAAATATAAAAAATAAACTAAACCTAAAAACTAAATAAATAAACTAAACCTAAACTAAAATAAAATAAACCTAAACTAAACTAAAAAAACTAAACAAAATAAAATAACCTAAAAGTAAAATAAATAAACTAAAAGTAAACCTAAAATAAATAAAAAATATAAATAAATAAAAAATAAACTAAACTAAACTAAATTAAACTAAACTAAATAAAGTAAACTAAATAAATTAAACTAAAAAATAAAATAAACTAAATAAAACTTAAACCTAAACCTAAGCTAAACTAAATAAACCTAAACCTAAACTAAACCAAACCAACCCCAGCTGGGAGCTCTCTTCTCTCGGCGATTTTCATTTCCTCTTGGTGGTGGCTCAACTAGGGATCTATGCTATTTTGGCCGATTATCGATTGCAAGGTTGATCGGCACCTGGCCGATTGCATAATGCTCCATTCTTAATCCTGGCTACTATGGTGAGTTCGTTTCCTATGGCTCCACCTCAAATTTTGGATGCTTCGGCTAGGACATCTAACATTTCGTAGGTTGGCAGCTTTAATGCTACAAACTTGATAAAATCATTTAAGGATGTCTTCTCTAGTAAGGCTTCTTCATCTAATGCATCGTTTAATCTCATCTCGACTTCTTTGGTGGTTTTCTAGCCGTAATGTGCTCTGATATGGATGTTGAAATGTTGGCAATACCATTTGAATTCTCTCTCATTAGAAAATTTTCTTTGTATCACCTGAATTTGGATAAGATCAACACCTTTTTCATAATCTTAAGCTTAC